>LSSN01000217.1:0-17047 GCA_001970855.1 Smittium culicis
TATCAAAAAACACAAATAAACCCAGCTACAGACCTAGAAACGTTTTCCAATGGGTTTTTATGCGAATCTTGCCTATTTTTCTATTATTTGAAATCTATCCTAAAAAAAAATTAATTTCGGTGCTGCTATATAGATATAGTAGTATTACAACACTACTATAAATAGAAGCACCAGATCCATTTTGGGAAGGATTTTTTTATAGATAATTTTATATTTTACTTACTCCTAATTATTAATATTTATTGAAATCTTATTATAAAATAACTACAATAAAAAAAAATTTTTACTGAGCCGATACGTAAAATTTTTTTCAGTAGGAAATTTTTAATAGGAAAAGTATCGCTCCTCGGAATTATCTCCCAAATATTAAAATACATATACGCTCAATAAATGCGATTAAATTTTATTTAAACTCTTAAATAATTACAATCACTGTTTATTATGAAATATTTTTTTAATATCTGATTCTTATAAATATGGATAATATAAAAAATAATTTAAATTGAATTAAATTTAGTATAATTATGTTTTATATAATATAATCGTGATTAATAGAGTAGCTGAGAATTCTTATTTAAAAAAAATTTAAATATTACTATTTTGATCAAATTACTGTTTGATTTAAAATATTTTTTATTATATTAACTAAAAAAATGATTTAAAGATAAAAACATATAAAATTAGCGGAGCTTATAAAAATATAGTTAGTATTTATAAAAAAGTTAAATAAAAAAGGATGGTTTAATAATGAGTAAATTACTAAATTTATATTAAATTCACATTATAATATGAATAAAATGCCAAAATATTTTATTGTAAAAAAATTAATAATGAAAATTAAAAAATAAAGATATTTGAAATAGTATAAATAAAGATTGAAATATAAAATGCATTTTCTTTTTGAAACATAAAAAACAATTAAATTCTATCATTAAAGATTTAAAATGAAAATGTATTTATATAAATTATATGAGGATATTTTGAATTTAAAAATAAAATTAATCGTATTTTTTAACTTTTAACAGCATAATACGATTAAATAGAACTGTATTCTTAATATTATTTTAACCATATAATGATTTTATAAAAAATATACCTTTATCTTTATATTATTCAAATAATCATAATTATAATTCCTATAATTAGTATAGAAAATAAAATGGATAATAAATCCTAAAAAAATGATTTATTTAATAACTGCAACGAAAAAATAAAATTTTCTATTTTAATTATATTGTTATTTAAACTTGATATGTTTTTACCTACTAAACTTAAAAATAAAGATTTGTAAAAAAATTTTTAAATTTAAAATTATAGAGTATTTATATTCATTTTGGTCTATTTTGTACTTTTGCTATAAGATTTTGACTATTTTATTCATTTAAATTTACAATAATTAATTTTATCAACATATAGATAATCTATAAAAACTTTATTTTAATATTTTTTTTTTTAATATTTTATGAATTTACATGATTATTATCATTTACTAAATTATTTTAAACAATCAGTTTAAAAATTTAAAAACTAAAAAATTTATTAATTTTTATATAACATTTTTACAGTTCCAATAATGGCTATCTATTTTATATTCTCAATAATTATGATTTTTCTATAATACTTCTATATGGAATATTGATTATTATTTCTAAAATATCAATACCGTATTTTACAAATCTAAATTATTTCGTGTTTATTATTAAATGAAAATATTTTATATTATTAAATAGTAATGCCAATGATATTTATTCATAGAGGTCTTTTCAATTAATTTAATTTTCTGAATATTATCACATAAACAATTTTTATTTTAGTTTATGCTGAAATTGATTAAGATAAAACAATATTTAATAAGAGCTAATATATATTTCAAAAATTTCCAAAAAAAAATCCATAAAAGGAAATTCATGTTTATAAACTTGAAAATATATTTATATATTAATATATTTAATCTAATAATAAAATTAACTGAGCGTTTAAATTAATTTAATAAAAAAAATTTTTATTTATGAGGGAGAAAATCTGATTTATAATATTCTAAATCATTTGATAATAAGTTTAAACATTTATAAATCAATAAATTTGTTATTATATAATATTAAAGATAAAAAATAATCGATATTAAAATTAATAAAATATAACTAGAGGCAGAATCAAAATAAAAACAAAGAATCCATTGAAAATTTTTATTAGAGCTATATGAATGAAAGAATAAAAACTTTACACTTTTATTACTGCTAATTCATTAATAAAATATGATAAAAAATTATTATTTATAGCTAAAATTTTTACTTTACCGAAATAAAACTTTTTTAAAGATTTGAAATTAATTTTAAACCGGATTTTTTCGTTTTAGTAAAGCAATTTATGTGTGGATACTATTAATAAAATATAAATGAAGAGGATTTAAAACTTAATTATAGAACATTAAGTTGCTAATATATTAAAAAAATTTTATAAACCATCTATTATTTTTCATAATATTATTTAATATATTGATAACTTTATAAAATATAAGAAATTCAGCAAAAATAAATCAAATATTTTGATATAAATAAGATTTTAATTATTAAATTGCGTTTTATAAAATTTGTATTTATATAATAGCCACATACCTAACTACTAAAAATGAATCACCAACACAATATATTAGCTCATTTTAATGATCAAATTAAATTAAAATTTGACTGTATATATGCAATTTAATAAAAATTAGTGAATATTTATTATAAGCATAAAATTTACAAATCTTAGCAAATAATTTAGAAATTTGATAGAAATATTATCATTAAAAATAAAATGTAATTGAGATGATATCTAAAGTTATTATAATCCACACCCTCGCTCATTCTCAAATTTTCAACAAGTGAAAATTTATTTTTTCCAAAAAAAAATTATAATAGTAAATCACAAAAACTGAAAAGAAAAAATTTGAATTTATAAATAAATAATTCAAAATATTTCAGCGAGATTGTAAAAGTATATGTTTAAACATGTCTCTGGTAGGGTTAACTTTTGGTATAAATAAAGTATATTTTTTGATATTTAATATTTTTTTTTATTTTAGACTAGCTCTATTTTTCCTGGAGAGTTAATTAACAGTTTGGCATTATTTATTATTATTATTTTTTTTATTGTTTAAATTAAACAATCTATTTTAATGATACTATAAAAAATATTTAATTTCAATATGACTTTTTATTTAAATCTTATATAAACACGACTTACTAAAATAAAAAATTCAAATCAATAAAACCACAATAAAAATCAAATTCACAGAATATTTATATACTTTTTTTTATTTATAATTTAGAGATATGTATACAATATTTCCCTATTATAAACTGTAAATAATTCATCATTTAATATTATACTTATACTAATTTTTATTCAAAAATTCACACAATTTTCATGAAAGTCGATAATAATTATTAATTTCTGATTGTTTTATATACAATAAACCATTCTAATGACATAAATTATAGAAAATAACAATGATTGTTTTTTTAGCGGTGTTATTAGGTATAATTTGTTTTTTGAAGTTTTTATGATAGTATTTATAATGATCATTACAAACAAAGAATAACCTTAATCATCTATTAAATCAATTATGTCCTTAAGAAATTTGCTCATCTTAAAGAACTTGTATTTAAAATCAAAATAATCAGACTAAAATAAACCATTTTAAAATTCAATAAGAACAAATGATATATGGAAGATTCTGAAAGAACAGAGTGATTTTTTGTTATTTAGTTTCATTGGCTTGAATATTCATTACTTATATTATTGGAAAAATTGAATAGGTATTTTGATTTTTCTTATTCATTTCAATTTACAGTTTTATTTGCTAATACAAATAGACTTACTAGATATTTTCAATTAATCTTTTATGTGATTTTATACACAACAACACTTTAAATTATAAATTGGCTACTTCATAAAGAAACTCGAGTATAAAAAAAAACAAAAATTTTATAGCTAAAGCATATAAAACAGATATAAAGCTACCAAAGAAAGGTTGCCGAAAAAAAGTTCAAACAAATTCTTCTTCTACGGGCGGATACATTAATACAAAAATTAAGAAACGAAACCACTTATTCTTTTCGAATATTTCAATGTTGGAATAAATTTATCTTGAATTAAGCTTCAAATTTTTAATGTATTTATTATATAAAATCTCATAATTTAAATATGTAGAGGTTTATGGTTTCTAGCTGGTCCTTGCTGCTTAAAAAATTATTTATAAGCAGAATTAGAATGTGACTCTAATATTTTTTTGAGTTTTATAGTTTTTTTTACCCATGGCTTTAATGAAAATGTATTAAAAGATTAATTTTTTTCTATAATTTTTTTGTTAATTTTAAAAATTGTTTTATTAAATTTTTGAGGTTTATATCAATAATATGAAAAATTAAAAATTAAATAAAGAGCCAAATTTAAAGGCCTAATAATAGCAAAAGATTTTAATAATATTTAAAGTTTGCTGATTACTGATTTTATTTAAAATTTTTTAGTAATAAAAATCGCAGAACGTATGTACGGTTTAAAAAAAGGCATGTAGAAAATTATTAATTTTCATTAATTAGGTATCCGTTTCAAATCTCCCGTATATAGTTTTATACTATGATTAGTTAAATAGTATTTTTCTTGTTATAGTCAAGTTATATATAAGATGTTATTTTATTTTTATAAATCAATCCGCCAATTTCATTTTTTATTGATTAATGTAAGTTTTTTTTCTAGTCTTTCAAGTTTAAGTTTGAGTTTAAGAATTACTCTTTATAATATTTTTTATAACAAATATGATTTAAAACTCATAAATTTGATTTTGATTTAGCTTAAAATGATTTTTATTTTCAGTTTAAATATGTAATTGCTTGTGTCATTAGTGCTTATTTAATTATTTATGTTATTTATATTTCTCGTATTATAATAAAATAAATTCATATTTAAACCCTTTGCTGATTTATTATGGAAAATTTTTTACTAAAAAGTTTAAGATTTAATGTATATTTCAAAGATTTTTTATTGCTTTATATGTAATTGGGGTCGAAAAAATAATTCACTAAGTTAAGCTTATTCATACACAGATATTTAACGTGTTTTGAAGTGAATTAAGAAATGCTCTAAAAGATATGATAGTAAATTTAAATTTATATATATTTAAATAATAAAAGTTTTCACTGATAGTAATTTAAATAAAATGGTATAAAATGATCAAATTACATCAGTTAGCTGAAACAGCTTATTAATCAAAATAAGTTGAAATAGTTTTTTAGCTCATTATATATTTTTTATTCACCTTGTATGACGCAGTCTAAAAGTAAATATTAGGAAATTATCAAATATGATAAATAATCAGGAATCACAATTTTTTTCATGGTAAATACTTAGAGACTCTCATATTCATAGATAATAAAATGGCAGGTATAAATTTAATTGCAATTTATAAAAATACAAAGAAAATATTCGATCTATTGAGATAATAAAAATTTATTTTATTTTGAGGAAAGGATACATATTTTCCTATAAGTATTATTTTCTAATGGGAATTGAATAAAACTATTGGTTTTATCTTGTATTTTATCAATTATGATTTTCTAATTACATTCAGTTAACTGAATAGAACATTGTGTAGGGAAAAATTTTATTATAAAAAGCTCTGATATTCGAAGTGATGTCCTATATAAACAATGCAAAAATTTATTGAAGGAATAAGAATAAATTTTCATAATTAGTTCATTTCAATAAATATGAATTTCGTACCATAAAAATTCAAAAGAAAACGCTAATAACGAAGCCTCGAATAGTGATAGAACCTTAGAGTATGTCTAAAAAAAGTTTTTAATCTTCTTCGTCGAATGTCTAATAGCATATAATTCTGTTATAATATTTGAATTTGATATAAAAAGAAATCATGATATATAATTCATCATTTCTATACATTTTAATATCGTCAAAAAATTAAGTGTACAATATTTTTTATATCAAATGTACACATATAGTTTTTTAATATATGGCATATTAATGTTATGAACATTTTAATATATAAAAAATGTATAAATTTAATTTTTTTAAATATCCAAATGGAATAAAGTTATTTTTTTAAAAAAAAAAATTCGCAAAATTTACCTAAATAGACAAGAAAATATAGATTTCTTCATTTCAGCTAAAAATGTTTACTAGAACATTTGTTTTTAAAATTGTATAAGCGAATAATAAAATTTAGGACCTAAGCGATATATACTTTTAAAATCTAGTAATTAGTTATCATATATAAGATTTTTATTGATTATATTAAAAAATGCAATTAGTTTTGCTAAAATATTTTTAGCCCTTTCACGAGCGCTAGATTATTTTTGATCTAGCGAATTTAATAAATTAGATTCAATTAAAATACTTTAATTCAGAGAACTTAAGTAATATTGGTTTATTGCATTAACACTGCAAATAAAAATATTTATAAACTATAAGCGATTCTATAAATTCGTCTTTTTTAAGAGCGTTAGACAGGAAAAGGTTAAATTACCTATTTAATTCTAAAAAGAAAACACACTCAAAGTTTTATATTCAACCAGAGGTGCAAAGATACAAATAGTTGATTTAAATTTGAAAATAAGCTGAAATTAGTTTTTAAATTATTAGTTCATGCAAAAAAAGCGGTAAATTAGTATTATTAGCTGTTAAATTATGATACCTAGAACATGAAAGGCATATATTATCAAATAAATATATTAATAATATGTGTATATGAAAAGTATAAAACTGAAATTAAAACTCTAAATGATTCAAATTTTTTAATAATTGTAAGGTTTCTGGACATAATAATGATTTGATATTTATTACGCATTATCTAACACTCGAGCAATTTTATTGATTAGTTTTTTTCACATTAATGCGTTTATGTGAAATAATCTCAAACTAGCCAATAAAATTTAAATTTTGAAATGCTGATATTCTTTAATCCAATGGATATTTGATATAAAGTTATACTAGTTATTAATTGGGTAAAATTATAATTTAAGGAAGAAAAAAATCAATTACTTGTATTACCAAGGCTTTTTAACCTTTCCTATGCAGTTGACTATTTTTGCACTTCCAAATTTAGCAAATTATACTCATTAACCTTTTCGCGCCCAACGCTCATAAAAAAATCAAATTTATTGATTCGTTTATGATTTATAAGCAAGTTTTTTATTTCTTGTCATATTAAAATGTGCCAATAATTCTTGAAGTCTCGGAATTAAAGTATTTTAATTGAGCTCTGTTGGCTACATCTGGCGGGTCAAAAATAGTCTACCGCGCGCGAAAGGGTTAAAAGTAGCTTAATTCCGAGACCTTTCGAATCATTTGTATCTTGTAATATAACTGCAAATAATAATTATACTTATAAACCATAAACAAATCAATAGTTTGATTTTTTCTAAGAGCGTTGAACGGGAAAGGATTAAAAGTAGCTTAGCTAAAAAAAAAGGAACTAATATCTAGTAATTGGTTGGTTAAGCCAGAGTATCATTCAAATTAAAGTCTATTTTTTAGACTATGTTTTATCTAAATACATAAATAGGTTACGTTATAGGTAATAAAGAAGTTATTGAGGGAAAATTATTTTTGAAATATAAGAACAATTTTGAATATAGAGTTCTCAATCGAAAAAGTTAGAACAGATTTTTATGACTAAAAAATTTTCTATAATTATTCGCTATATCATTATTGGTCTACAGATTACTGCTTATGAATTGCTGGTCTATAAATAAAAATTATTACGTGTACAAATAAAAACAATAGAAAAATAATCTAATATTGTAATACCTTCAATTATCAAGTTTAATATGTTTAGTAAAATATAATGAAAAAATCTTTTAGTTATTAATTATAAATATCTGTAAAAAAAACTTTTTGAAAAATAAATAATTTGAACATAATTTGAATGGGATCAATCTGTAGAACAGGAAGTTTAAATTTTTAGTACAAATATTTCATTTATTAGGGTTAAAACGTCCTTCAAACGAAAAAATATCACAATTATAAAATAGGAATGTGAATGACTTGTATACGATCCAATGTAAATTTATTGCTCAAAAGGAACCTCTAGATATAGTATAAAAAAATAGCATGCAACTATATTAATTTTTTATACTAAAATTTCTTTTTTTTAAGGAAATACTTATTCTTTGGTATAAACATTTAACAAGAACTTTATTCATAAAGATTAAAAACTTCCATTTTATTAAACTATTCAAGGGTATATTATGAATCGAGGTGAAGGTTATAAGGCTCTATTACGGTTTAAAAAAATTATAAATCAACTGTGGATAAATGTAGCTGGTTATTTGAGTGCCAAGTTTTTTTCGATGAGGGGTTCTCGTCCAAGGGAACGAGAAGTTATGGCATAATGCTATTGGCCTGAAAATATTTAATAATATATATTTCACTTTTCATCAGCTTATTTTAATGGAAATTTTATAGTTTAGTAATAATCTACGCCATTTTAAAATCATAGTTTATTAATTCTATTATTTTATATTGGGAAAAGAAAGCTACAGAGTATTTATTCAGTGTAAGGTTTACACCATAGTACGGTGCATATGATTAGTTTTTCAGACACTGCAAAAATGTCAAATATTTAGATTTAATTGATTGTCGAAATTTCTATTCAATAGCTATTAAAATGTATTGATTTTTTCTAAGTGTTCCTTTTTAGAGCTTGGAGCTTATGAATACCTTTTAAACAAAACAATTGCCATTAGTAGCCGAATTTCCCTCAAAGACTGTTATAGCAATTAAGACAAAAAAATAAATGGCTATGAAGAGGAGGTACCAACAGTTTATGTAAAATGTGGAACATATTTAGGAAGTAATTTATTGTCAAGTAGTTGGTAAGCTTTTTTTTTTATAAGCTTCGAATTTCGTACTAAAAGATGATGTTTTCTAGAACAATTTAAAAGTATGGCGAAATTAAAAAATAATGCCATTAATGATTCACACATCAGATTTTATTTGCGCCCGGAGATGCAATAAATAATAATTTGGGTATTCAGATTAAAAGCAGTATCTACTATCCATATCTGGGAGTACATTATAGGGCTTATCTATCTACCTTGTACTAGTAATTTAAAATATTGTAAAATATAAAGGCGTCAAATAAAGGGAATTCAAGATTTCAAACTCCTCAGTAACTTGTAAGAATAAATCAGAATTCGTTACAATGCCGTGCCTTTGTGTGCAGAGTTTCAGTAACTAGTAATTTCAGGGCGCAAATATGCGCGGATTTTGAATTGGCAGCGATATTTGCGAATTTTGTGAACACCTAATAGTTTAACGCGGAACTATTTGCAACTCTTGCCTCCCAATGGATACATATTGGTTTCTCAGATTTGAAAAGATCTACCACTCGTTTATAAACATTTTTTCAAAGTCGAGGGTCGGAAATTTTTATTATGTAATTATTGATTACGATTCAGTTTATGAAATGATCTTTATGTAATAGTGGTATTTCGGAACCAATTTTGACGTACTATAAAAATTAGCCATCAATTTTATTCAAGCTTTTGCTCTGTATTTCAGCATATAAATACAAAGTCTAGCGGGCACAAAAACACAAATTATCTTATAGTCCATTTTCGTCAAATGGCTTGGAAAGGAGCTTTCTTTCTCTTTTATGTACGCTCCTCTCTTTTAAAAGGGGGAACTATAAAGCTCTTTTCATTACACTTCCCATACACCGTTTGATATATATTCGTTTGTCTCTCCTTCCCTTTTCATACAACGCAATCTTTTACATCTCAATCCAATTTACGCTCATTATTCCTTTGAAAGACATTATTTACTAGTTTGTGTCCTTCTTACGTATAAACTTGATTTTGACTCATCGCTTCAATTTTTATATCTTGTGTTATAGCAAAACACACCCAACTACCCAATAGGAAAAAAAATATTTACACTCAATTCAAAATATAATCAAAATTGCATCTCTTTTAATCTTCGCTTTGCTCCGAGATATATAATTCGAACTATATATATCACCTCCTAATACTGGGGGTAACATTTGTGAACTGCAAAAGCCAAAGTATATATCAGATATGGAGTCATATACCCAAAGTTATTACAGAAATAGCTTCAACCCTGCTTCCTCAATAGTAGAAAATAAGAGACAACAGTTACTGATCGATTCCAAATTCGACCTTGAATTTGACAATAGGGCCAGTGGCAACCTAAAGACAGGAATGTCGGCTCTTTCACTAACTGAGCTGACACCTCTTTTAAAAAAAATAATGATAGAGTCATCAACTTACAACATGCTTAGCGATAAAGAGGAAATTATTTTAGAAAAGGTTTGTATATCTAATTATACTAAAAATTATTCTACTCAGTTAGCTAACCAACTAACTAACTAACTAACTAACTAATCTTTTTTATTTTTATTTTTATTTTACAAAGGATTTAGAAAGAACCGAACACGAAATCAAGCACTTGACTCAAAAGGTTGGTGCCATTAGAGCCAGCTTAAACTTAAACGTAGATGACGGAAATGCTAAAATGACTCCAAGAGAGCTTAGTAACGAAAAAAAAGCATCTCAAATGATCTTATTATCTCATTTGGAAAATGGTTTAAGAAAGAAACTTGCCCGCTCAATCTCTATCAAAAAAAAAATCTCCGAGCACCAAATATCTGTTCTTAGGGACTCCATTGACTATCACGTAAACAGCAGCAAATATTTGGATCAATCGCAATTGGCAACAGGGAATAATCAAGGTTTAAAAAGCTTCAATAGAGACTGGGTCAACAATATGTCAGGATCCCAAATTTCACCTGGACACGACGAATTTATCAATAATGACTTGTTTATTTTACAAAAAGTACAAGACTCCATTCTAAATCTAAGCCCCAGGTTGCAAAAAAATGATGACTCAAATGGTAAATTTAATAAAGCACTATTTATTATTTTCATTTATTAATATTTCTATTTATTACTGCTTTAATTAGTGCCATTAATGCCTTTATTTTATTTTATTAGATACCAAAGACGGATTTTCTTTTAGTCAAGACTCTTTTAGATACTTTGATGACCAAAAAACTAATGTACATCCTTCCCCTGTATTATATTCTGAGCTAAACAAAGCTAGAGAACTTTTAGCAAAGTCCAATAAAGATTTGGAAAACTATAAGTCACAAAGCATTACCAGATTAAATTTGATAGAAAGTAATTATAAAAACAAAGTAAAATCTTTAGAAAAAAAAGTTCAAATACTTTTAGGATATGTTTTTAGAAATAATTCAACCGCTCATAGAACTCCTGATATGTCAAAATATGGAGGTTCTTCATTGTATAACTCCGAAATTTATCCAAATAATCTTAAAACTAGTGTAAACAAACATAGAAGCGTTCCTTCTAGGAACTCTAAAAATTTTAAACGCTACAGTAAAGTAGACCCTCCTAAAAATAGACACATGTCTACAATACTTTCAAGGCCAATAACATTTGACTCTTTAAGTTTCCCAAAAATCTCTTCTTCGTTTATAAATCCTATAAGCGCAAGAAAAAAAACAGCTGAATCAAGGTCTTCTTCTATTTTTAGCCATAAATCTGGAAGATATCGTTCGAAAACCTTGGTTGGTAACAATTTTCACAACTCTTACACCAGTGGATTTACAAGGAGTATTTTGGATAAAAAGGTTGTATCTAAGTGCACTTACAGAAACCCTAGAATAAATTCAAAAATTTATAGAAACAAGAATAAGCTAATAATTCCCAGACAATCAACTTCATACCCAAGCGAGAGTAAATCACCAAACACTTTAAAATCTATAAATTCGGTTGCCTCAACTGCAATTGAAAAAGCTCTTAACAATTCATCGAGCCTTCAGGCTGATTTGGATTTATCAAAACCGATTACTGCTCTAGACAACTCAGTTGATCCTAAAAGTCTCAAGACGCATAAAGATCACTACGGAAGGACCTCGACACTAGCATACCTCACCACAGCCAAATCTACTAATGAATCCCCTTCTCTTAACGGATCTATCGACTTTGGAGCTAGAAAGCCTAAAACTGCAAAAAGAATAAGTCTTTTAAAAAAAAACAGTAACGTAAATAACCCTTCAACTTTGCCCAGTTTCAACTTCTCACAGGAAGTCATCAACAATAATCTCAATGACGATTCTCAAATGACTATCAAGCTTAGTAAAGACAAGCCAGAACTTTTGTCTATCGATACCAAAAACTCAATTCAATTAAAATACCCTCAACCGGATAAACACTCTGTTTTAGATAACTCTAATTATTCCCAACAATATAATTTCGCTCCTACTTCTACTAAAACTGAGTTGATTGATGAAAGGAGTTTTTACTCGGGGAACTATTCTGCTAGTTACTACAGCGGTTTATATTCAGCTAAAAATAGCGATTCGTTTGATCAGTCTAACCAGTCTAATTTAAAAGGTACTGAATAATTAAACTAAAATATAAATGTTTGAGAATATTATACTTTCAATTACCCCCCCCCCTTCTCCCGATGATTATTCGGATTTACTTCTTTGCGTCTATTTTTGGCATTAAACTACCATCACCTCTCCCCCAATTCGTCTATCTTTTAATTATATATATATTTTTTAATTGGGGGCTCTCTTTGTTATTTTTTTGAAATAAAATATTCTTTTTTATACGGCTTTAATAAATTATTCAATATAATTCGTATTTAATCTATAATTTTTTGCTTTTTTTTTAAATAATAAACTGCATTATTATTATATAGGGTATCAATATTCCAATATCGAACAGATCCAAGAAAAATCAATAGGTATCTATTATAAAAAAAAATTGAAAAATACATCATACACTTTTTTACTTATTTAAAATAATTATTTTCCAAAATTTAAAATTATTAGATCCTTCTTACCAAGCCTCAAAACCCACTAAGCATGAATCTCCAGTAGATAGAAAAATCGACGGTAATAAGCTTTTAAATTTAGATTTATTTTACCTGTATAATTTTGCGCCAATTCTCATTATTTTTTAAAAAAATTGTTAAAATTATTCTCTTATTTTTATTTTATACAGGTTTAATTAAATCTAGCTCACAGTACACGGAATACAAACCTAATGGATTAGCTGTGATAACTGAAAATCAAGCTGAAGTAACTGACCATAGTTCGAAAAATATTTGCGATAACTGCGAGAAATCACTTATCGAGCCCAAGCAAAGTATTAAAAAAAAAATGAATGTTATATATCGATCCGGCTCTACTAAATCAAGGCCTTCACTTAATCTAAACAGCAATCTTAGCGTTTTCAATAACCCTGAAATAAGTACCGATAATTTGACTTTTGAGGAAAAAAATAAAACCGAGTATAGTATACATGATATTAACGAATCAGATATCCCTGAAATAGTTTCACAGTTAAATTCTGCTAGCTCTGATAGTTCTGAAAATTCACAGATCCTAAACTTTTTCAAAGACAACAAATTCAGTTCAGTTAAACTGGATAAAAGCTCATTCAAATACATTTCTGATAAAAGTGCTATGACCTCACCAGAAAACGTAAATTATGATAATGAAATCGTTTTTTTTCACCCAGCATTGAAGAGATCTCTATCAAACCCATCTTCAGATATAATAATGAGCGCTCAAAGCAGCACTAATAATTCGAAAACTAGTCCTGGTGCTAAAAGTGCTCCTAGAAGTGTTACAGCGCCGCCTAAACATACTGACCTATTTGATAAATTCGTTTTAGGTAACTCACAAGAAAAGGACTATTCAAAAGTTTTCCCTCCATTAGGCGATTCTAAAAAAATTTCAAAAAAAACAGTATTTGAATCTAGAAAATACACGGAAGACCATCCCATGCCTGATCTTCCGCCAAAATTTTTACAAATGAACCATGATAAAACCTTGAATAAATCGGTCTCAAAGTCCACTCTTGGTTCTGTAGAGCTATCATCGTACTATTTCAACTCAAACTTTTTATATGAAAACCCTGAAAAAAGTTACATCAACTTGCAAGAATCAAAAGATAATGTCCTTGATTCTATTGAGTATAGCACGAATAATTTTTTTATACCTATAAAAAAAGAACCTCTTATCGAAAATTTGGAAATTGCTAATAGCAATAGCAACGATACTAATGTTTCTCAGAATGAAATAGAGCCAAAAAGATTTACAAATTCAAAAGCGGCATTGACTCGATTAACGTCAATAAAAACGAAAGTGCTAGTGCCAGATAACAATTCGTCAAAACTGATTAAAAGTTTCATAAACTCGAGCTTAGCTCAGCTAAATAACAACAACTTCATTGACCCAAATGGATCCATAGAAAATTTTATAAGGGCTGACGAATACAAAGAGTATGGAAATTTTAATGTTTCTGCTAATATTTTGGGGTATGAGCATAATCAAACACAAGAAATGATACCAAATTTTATTTCATCGAAGCAGAAAAACAATTCAAAATTTTTTTCATTAAGCTCAATCTCTAAAGACGGCAGTGTAACTAGTAATACCGCACAAAATCTACAAAGTATAGATTCAGGCACAAATAGATCGACTTATAGTTCCTCTCCGAAATACAACTTGAATTCTATAAATTTGGTTTTAGTCGATATGAAAAGTTATGGTTTCAATGGAAATAAAATTGATGGATTTGATCCAACTGCAAGGAGAATAGCATTGGAGAAAATTGGAAAAAAAAGATTTTACCCAGCTCTTAGCAACGATATGTTTGATGTAAATAATTCACAACCTAAAAAATCGCCAACCGAAAATAGCTACAATTTTAAAAAACCAGAAAATGACACTAACTTTAACGAGCTCAGCATACCTTCAAATAGCACTGGTGTTGAGCCAAATATAGTGAAAAACACTGTCATAACACCAAATAACTTTGATTTAGACTTATCAGATGACTCAGAGCGCGAAATACTAAGCATTGAAGGATCAAAGTCCTGGTTAATGCTGGCCCAAAAGGGAAATAGCATAAATGAAAATTTGCTATCACTACAGTTGTCAAGTAACAAAATTGACCAAATTGATCAAATTGTTTTATCAGATTATTTTCGATATTCTGATAGAAAAAACAGTGTGATAGAAATGGAACAAGAAGAATTCAACCAGGAAGCTACTGATAACTTCCCAATGTTATTCAACAATAATTCCCATGCTCAATTAAATGAATTCCCAATCATGGATTATTCTGGGGACTCCAGGCTGAATAGCACTGATACAGCAGAATCCAGTCCAATAAAAAGTATTAATATTGATCTTGACCCAAATTCACCGTCAATGACAGATAATAAACCTTCTGAAAGCACGCCCACCACAAAACAAGTTAAAACATTCAACTTTAAAAGCAGTGATGAGTCAACGACTCAAAACTTATTTAAAAAGATTAGACCTACCACTTTCAAATCAAGCTTCAAAAGTTATATGAATAAGCTAAAAAAATAAATTGTATTGGAATTCTGTCTATTTAATCGCGTATTTTGTGTTCCATTATTGCAGTATATTATTTGAATCTATAATTTATATGACTTGTACGCAAATAATTATAATAAAATACGTTATACCCATCTTATATTACATCAACTATTATTTATTATTGCGTATAAAAATCTGTTTTAAATCATCGAGTAGAGTAGAAAAATCAATCTTAATTTGATCAGAGCGAACATATTCGGGTTTAAAGGTTATCCAATAAAAATTAATGATAAACGAACTAAACATTGGATGTACTCTATAAACTTGTACGAATATAGCTAAAACAGTCTCGAAAAAAACTTTCTGATAATCAATATCGTAATTTATGAATAGTAGCTATCATTTTAATACAAACTAGCTTTGAGAAATATATAAAAATTTAATTTTAAAAAAGTACATATCTTTTTTGTAAATAGAAGAATTTTTCATATTTTCAATCAAAAATTCTCTATCTTGCGAAAATAGATCAAAGATCCTTATACAATTATAATTTATTACTTTTGAGTAATATTTCTAAGTAAAGATTATTATGCTTTTAAAAGGAAGTAAATAAGCATACATTTTATATAATATATATCTAGATATTCGATAAATAATCTTAATTAAATGTCTAATTTATTCTTTACCTAGTGACACTAAAATACTCCTACTTTATAATCAAGTATTACATTCAAAAAGTTACAAGATAGAAATTTTGATTTGCATTAAATTTTATTTTAAAACCTATTTACAAGGGCCTTATATATAATTTACAGTACTAAAGAAAAATATGAAGTTCTTTATAAACGATAAAAAAATTGATTTGAAGATTTGAATAAGTCATCTAATAGAAAGAAACCAAGCGAATGTTGTCATAGATTTAAAGATTAAGCTATTTCTATAATTTCCTATTAATACAGATAGTTTCTAGAGTTAAAAATGATTTTATATGCAAAAATAAATTTCTTGTAAAGTAAAAATTTTAGCTATAAAATCATTTCGTGGTTATTTTTTTGCAAAAAGAATATAGCCCACAGATGTTGATACTCCAACAGCTAATAAACCTCCTAAAAACGCGCATACTGGTAATAGACCGGCTGATTTATACATGCTTGAAGCAACTATAGGTATGATCAAAGCTGATAATGAGTATGAGACGTTATATAGCGAGTATACCTGGCCGTTACCTCCAGATTTCCCAACGGATTTAGTCCCATTAGTATCTGAGTTTTCTTCTATATTATTTGAATCAGGCTTGATTTCATGGTTGGCTAAAACTGGAACAGGGGTTTCTAGTATAGCTTCTTGTGTTACTTCAGGCTTTTCAGGTGATAGAGAATTCTTAGAATCGGCAATGTGGGTATCCTCTCGAGTTGCCATATAAGTAATGTGTGCACCTAGCGCGGCCATAACAGGAACATTTCCACAGCCAGAGGCAAATCCAAATAGAGCCATAAAAATAATAAATGCAGCGGGCGTTTTTTGGAATCCAGTAATTATTACTAATACACCTGCTATAGTATTTCCAATAATAATTATTACATATCTCTTTTTGTACTCACTGATGCGGCTATTGATAAATTTGCTGTCCAT
>LSSN01000218.1:0-12890 GCA_001970855.1 Smittium culicis
AATTTAAACTTAGTAATACTTAATTATTTAGAACGAGTGCCAAGAAATTAAGAAAGACATAATGCCAAGAAATTAAGAAAGACATAATGCCAAGAAATTAAGAAAGACATAATGCCAAGAAATTAAGAAAGACATAATGCCAAGAAATTAAGAAAGACATAATGCCAAGAAATTAAGAAAAAGGCATAATGCCAAGAATTTGACATTAGTTAATTTATTTGAAGTTTTCTAGATATCTCTAAAAGTTTCTAGAATCTTCTAGAAAACTCCAGTAAGTTACATAATTGATTTATGTCCATGACACATATTGATCCATATAATAGTGTAATTTAACGATCTTCTAATAATCAGGGAGAGAAATAAGAGTGCTAAATGAGCATATACTTAATTTAATATAAGATATTGGAACTAGAATTCATTATGAAAGACTAAAATGTATACTCCCCAATTTAAATCAATAAAAAACTTGGGGTGGTGATTATTACCAGTGAAATTAAGCTCAAATTACCTCTACAAAACACTAATCATCTTTGAAGAGAGACAATAAGATTGTTGAATGATGACCAAAAGATATTGAGTACCTGTTGAGCTTTATATATAAAACTTAATCAATATCGATAGTCTTTAAAACTGGGTATATTATGCTCGATATAATTCTGGATCTCAAGAATCATCTTTTTTGGTGATTAAATCAAGAGTTTTGACCTTAACCCTGAAGAAAACCTCCATATATAACTTATTATTATTGACTCTCAAACATATGACATGAAACAGTCTTATATTGTCTGCTAAGACACCCGAAATGGAAGTTTTTACGGAGCCAATTGATAAATACTGGGTAATAATCGCGGAAAATCATAGATTTTCTGATTTATGGAGTCGAGCCATAGCTAAAATGCATATCAAGGCCAATAAACTATTTAAATGTCCAGCAAAATGTAGAACTATTTGAATCTCTGCTGATCTTGAAGTTGAAAGCCTAACCTAGCAGATTCACAGAAACTAAGGAATTATTAAAGAAATTGCATGAGCTAAAAATTTTCAGGGTTCAAAAATTTTACTTCTTCCTATTTAGAGGCTAATCTAGCAATCATCTCAATATTTCAGACAAGAACAAATAAAAATGGCTCTAGTAACATAAATATGGAATTTTCCTACTGCTTTTCAGCTCTCATAGCTACACAAGCCTCATAAACACTATATCTGAAAGAAAGATGATACCAGATCCAAAAATAGGAAAATATTTGCTCTCAAAATCAAGCGCTGTAACTTGATATTATGAATGATCAGCGGCATCTCCTCAAAACCCAAGGTCTCGGTACTTACTCCATTTACTGTATCCTTTCTGTTGAAAGAAGTTTCCAGCGTCGATGCGGATAGAGCTCTGTCAAACTGACCTTTTTAGTCTGAAGAATCTCATACGAAATAGATACTGAGATCTCAGCTCTGCAGATCATCGATTATATGGCGAAGATAAAAGCTGTAGATAAATTAAAATTAGGCTTAAATAAAGCCTAAAAATCTGCTCTGTTATAATTAGCGCCGAATCCCACAGAATTGAAAATCACTCAATTCTTTCCAAGTTCACTAGAATATTGGATGGTTTTTTTTTTTATTGAATCATGTGTTATATAAATTACTGGCGTTTAATCTGTGATAATATTACTCAAGTAATGGAATCTGACTTCTGAACTCTCTTTTAATAATATAAAATCAAAATAAGTTGGCTTTTGAACGTCACCTGTTTTTTTTGAGAGCCAGTGACATACACCGAATAGACGATGGACGAATATATATAATAAAATAGTGCTATATTTAGTCATTGTAGTATTAAAAGAAAAGCGAGCTGGTCAACCGATCCAAAAGCCTTTTCAAATATCCATACACACAGGCTCAGTATTCCCCCTGGGATTTTCTTACACAGTATATAAAAAAGGTAGATTATACCACTTGTACAACACTGCATATTAAAAAAAGCATGTGGTTATTAAATAAGCTTCTAAGAATAATAAATGGTAAAATTAGCCTATATCAGTCGATAGCAACTCCAGATATATTCTATCGGTCTCAAAGTTTATAATTCACGAAACCGACGCGTCCATACCGAATGGTAGAGATATTGGAGCAGCACTAGCATCTAAAAATAAGTTATCTATAGACGAAATAGTCTCTCACGAATTATGTGAACTGTTCCATCTTTGATACGTATTATCTAATTAAAATAAAATCTTCAAATAACTTGGCTGAATCGATTTTAAATTTGGAATAACTTAGTATGTCTCCTCTCTGAAGTATAATTTAATAATTATTGAGATATTTAGAGCAAATATCGATTTATATTTTACGAGGAGAGGAGAAATAAAAAGTACCGCAAATAGTACGAGTTTTACCTTTTTCGAAAGATGATAAGAATAAAACTAGCGTGTACTTTAAATTAAATAATATAAAATTTTTACTAGTTCATTTTATTTTATTGGTTTTTACGATTAGGTTTAGTATTATCCAATTAGATCGATGCGCTCAATATGGCTCATCTCGTATAATATGAAATAATCTTCGCTATAAAGAGCTCGACTAATTCTAATACCTTAGAACTATTGCAAAATCTTAAAATGGACAAAAATGACCTACTACCCCCGAGATTGATAACCACATTTTTAAACATATTATAAACATTAATTTTTTGACTAAAAGTATAAAAACGCAAAATTGAAAAATATATTGGGTCAAGGCGGATGGTTTATTTAACCCTTTGCTGAACTCTAGAGCAATTTTGGACTACTTAATAAAGCGATATGTGATCAATTAAAATGAATAAATTCTGAGGTTGATTTAAGTGTAGATCTTTTATATAATAACAGCAAATAGAAAGTCTACAACTAAACCATGAACAAATCATCAAGTTCATTTTTTATAAAATTTTTGAGCAACAAACTATTAATGCTGTAGCATTGTAAGTGTAATTAATTAAGGAGATTTATTATATGAAAATAAAAAATAATTTTTTAATGAGATTATTTTAGATAAACCTCATCCAAAAATAAATTTTAAATAAAAAGACCAATAAAGTTCTTAAAAGAAAAGATATATTTATATGTTCATGTATTATTATGAGAAATAAAGCGATAGATTCTTTTTATGCTTGAAAATTAGCTGAAACAAAATAAATGGCGGTAATTAAAGAATATATTTGTAATTATTATATAATATACATAAGAAAACTAAAATATATTGAATAATTTAACAAGACGAAAACAACAAACATATAAAATCCATTGATATGATCATTAGAAAAGAATTTAAATGATTAATATAATTGATTAGCTAATAATTTTATATGCGCTTTCTATTCAATGATATGAGCAAGTATATAAATCACATAAACTATTAGCCATTTCCTGCCCAACACTCTTTGAAAAAATGAATTTATTTATTCGCTTATGATTTATAAGTAAACTTATTATTTGCTGTTATAGTGCAATAAGCCACTATATGAATTTATCTCGGAATTAAAGTATCGTATTTGAGCGCTGTTGGATATATTTGATAGAATATTAACAGTCAACCGTTCGGGTAAGTTTTAAGAAATGTGATCTGGTATTGGGTTATAGTTAGATGATTTTCTATGGAATAACTTTTTTTTAGCTTTTATAAGCTCTTATTTCTGTGTTAAATAGTGTTATCTATAATACTAATAAATTGTAAAGAAGCGAGAGTGCGACCAGTATATAAGCTTAGGAAAGCTAAATAGTTAAGCGGGTCAAATAAAGCCTAAAAAAAGGTAGTATGCTGGGTTTGAAATTTAATAGCAAGGTCATAAGAAGATTAGCTAGAGGTTATTGTCCTTGTTAATTAGAAATATAGCAAATCACGGCAGCGCGTTGAGAAAATCAAGGCGATTTTAGGTAATATGTACGATGTAAATATACATGATTTGCTTTCAAAACTGCTCAGCCTGACGCACATTAGCATATAATGCGGTGAATAGACTATAATTTATGGCTGGGCGAATAGAGCTATATATTTAGGAGTACATTATTGGCGAAAAATGTAGACTAAAAGCGATTGTTTGGCAAATTATACGTACGATCGATAGAAATACAGCAGTAATTGGCCAATAATCATAAGCAATTAATTGATTATGCTGATTTGTTAGCTATTCTGATGGTTCGCAAAAAGCAAATTAGAAAAGTTTTCTGGAACTGAAAGTAGCCACTATTTCAGCCAATAGATTATAGCAATACAGAAAGATTAAGATGGAATATTTGATTAACGTATTATTTCTGTTAATTTGGCTGACAAACTGTGAGAATAATTATAAGCCAGTTTTAGTAGTAAAAATATAGCGAGTTTGGTTCTTTTCGCTCTTATACTCCTATTTTTTTTTAGAAATTAGTATATATCCTGACGACTTATTGTTGTCTACTAAGCATCTCAAATATTACATTCCATTTAAAAGCTTCTTTATATATTATTTAACTATCTACTTAATACCCTTTCACCCATGCATACTTTTTAAGATTTACTGTTTTTTACATTTCTTGATATATTGTTTTTAGATACTTATTAATTATTTATATGACATGATAATTGCACTTATTTTATTATGAGCTTTGATCCAGGTAAACTCGATAATAATTCAAGGCTACCCTCTCCAAAGTTTAACATCTTTGATAGGGAGGATAGTAGAGCCAATGAAAGAACAAATTCCGGAGCTTTAACAAGCTTCACCAATTCACAAGCAAGTACCATAAGAAGTATATTTTCATACAACAGCCCTTCTAGAGGTTCGTTTTCTTCTTCAAAATCAAATAACTCAACTTCTCCAGTAATGAACACTGCTACTAATTGGGGCGATTCTGTGGAAGGCGATGGAAAAAAGCAAAATATTGACTACAAAAATACTTCTGAAATTGACTCAGAGCTTGAAGCTATGATGAATGACATGAACTTGAAAGATGAGCAAAAAGAAAAAATGAGGGCCATCCCCCTTGATAAAAAAATCATTTTACTTCAATCAAAAACTCAATACAAAGAATTTAAAGGTGACAAATCAAAGCCCAGCGCTTTCTGCAGAATCCTCAAGGATTATGAACCCTCAAATCTTCAATATAAGCAGATTATACATTTACGCGTATGCTTAACCACTCAACCTATTGCTTGGGTCAAGGAGTTTGTTAATCGTGATGGTTTTAAGTACCTTTCCATAGTACTTAAAAAAATATCCATTAGCGATAATAGATTTGAAAACAGAACTACTCGACTGGAATTTGAGATATTAAAGTGTATGAAGGTCATTCTCAACATTGAGTGGGGTGTCCAAGAAGCATTACGTTCTCCTGAATGTATCACTGCATTATGCCTCTCACTGGATTCCAAAAACGTTTATTCTTGTAAAATGGCTGCCGAATTGATTACCTTTGTCTGCTACCAAGGCTCTCAGACAGGCCATTCTTATGTTGTCAAAGGCTTTGAAAGAATGAAAGTAATCAGAAACGAATCAAATCTCTTTAGCGCTTGGTTTTATGCATTTGATCAACAAGTTGATCAAGCCTTATCCATTTATTCTAAAACAAACCAAAAAAGTTCAACTTTAAACTCAATAGAACGCGAAATTGTCGACATGAGCATTGCTTTTTTGATTTTAATAAACACAATCATCTCAGTTTGTGATGATGCTGAGCTAAGAACAGAGTACAGGGCGCAGTTAACTGAGGCAGGCATCGGCGTAATAATTAAGAAACTTGATACCTTTCAGAGCGATTCAATTAATCTGCAGGTAGAAAAATATATGAACGAGTTAGAAGAAGATTACAAAGAGTTGCTCGACTCTTGCGAAACTGATGATTATGAATCTGAATCTGAAGTCAGCTCTATATTAAGTGCTCTAAAAGATTTTTTAACTTCAAACAATAAAACAAGTGACAATTTATTATCCGTATTACAACATTTGCTCCTACTTAAAGATCCTACTTACGGGAGTCAATCAGATAACTTGGTTGAAAAAGTTTCTCTAGATGATAATGAAATTTTTGTTAATAGGCTACAGCTGGTCGATCGTCTAATTGACAGAGTAGTTATAGAAAAAAAAGCGCCAGAATCAGCTGACTTATTAACTAATACCCCTGGTAGTGTAGATAGAATTATCAGTAGCTTTTCTAACGAAGATGGCTTAATAGATATAATAAAAGAAAACAACGAGCTTCGTGATAAATGTGATAGACTCTCAAAAGCTAATTCGTTGCTTGAACAAGAAAATTCTAAAAAATCTGAAGGTTTAGTAGGAAATCTTAAAAGTAAAATATTTGCTTTGGAAGATCTTCTAAGGATGTCTAGACACAATATCGAAGGTCTGCAAACTCAAAATAAGGAGTTAAGGCGAGAATATGCTGAAAGACTTCAAAAGCAAGAGATTCAAAATAAAAAAACCTACCTCGCAGTCGAAACTCTTTCAAAGGACTCTCAAGCTTTGGTTGTTCAGCGGATTATGTTGCAGCTTGAAAATGCTGCGTTACGGTCTGGAAAATCTTGGGATTTTAACAATTTGGATAAAAATAATGTACCTACTTTAAACCTTGAATCACTTGAAAGCGAGATCAAAAGACTTAAAAGTCAACCAAATTTAAATATTGACGACTCTTTCATTAAGAGCAAGTTTGAACAGATCATTTCAGATGACAAACCTAAAGGTATAGTCGTTAGTTTACTGCTAATTTTACTATTTTATTCGTATCTGATTATACATTTCTCTAGTGTATACTATCTTATGATATTTATGTTATTCCTATATATTTTAAAAATCAATCCAACTTTACACTCCTAATTAAACTTATAGATGTCCAGCTAACATCCCCTATACATACTCAGACTGCCAGTCTCGGAAGGTCTTTTGGAAAAAAAAGATCACCTTTACTGCATACCAATACTGCACTAGGTCTTAGGTCTCCCACAATATCCGAGTTTGCTGAAAAAGTTTCAATTGAAAAAATTTTTAACAAATCCGAAAGCTCACTTAGAAATAAAACCACTTCCCAAAGCTTATTACAAACAAATAAGCTTAACGACAACGTCGTAAGTACCGAAATAGAAGGATCTGATGAGCCACCTATCAAGGACAGGACAAAATCAAGACCTGTAAACAAGAAGAGATACACTGTTGGAATTTTCTCCAAAGATGTTGCTGAAGACTTAAATAGAATACTTCAAGAAGATGCCCCATTTGATAGTGATTCTGAAAACCTTGCAAAAAATAAACAAAACGCTAAGCAAGAACCTTCGCCGCTTAAAACATCTAGCACTGACAGCGAACTGCTAAAATCTAGTACTACCTCCAAGGCTCCAGAAACAACTGGTTTTGATAATGATAAAAACACCTCGCCTTCTCTTATTCCTAAGCCTGACCCAATCACTATTGATGAAAATAAATCTTCAATCGGATCGCATGAAAACGTTTCAGAATTTTCTCCTATCTCTTCAAGTCGTGTTAACCAAATACCCTCAGTTGAGCAAATATCATCACCAGCTCCTCCTCCTCCTCCACCTCCGCCACCCCCTCCTCCTCCTCCTCCTCCACCACCACCACCTCCACCTCTTCAATATATGCTGGGCCAAGAATTAAATAATACAATTAACAGTATCTTAACTTCCAAATCAGCCGGCTTAGGCTTACCTAACATTTCATCGCCTTTGGCTTTCGAGCAAAGCGATTCTATTTTAAGCAGTATTCAACGCCTCAATCAAAGCAGCATATTAGGCTCAAATCTCTCAACATTTGGCCCAGTTCCAAGAAAAGAATTAAGATTTATCCCAAGGAAAAAATTAAAGATGCTTCAATGGGACAAGATTTCAGACCAAGAACAGTTGAACCAGACGTTCTGGTTTAAATATAATACTTTCTCAAAGAACTCTGAAGATGAGATAGAGCTTTCACTTCATAAAAACGGAACTTTTAATAAGCTCGAAGATTTGTTCTCTGCAAAAGAAGCTGTTGACTTAAATGAATTAAGAGAAAAAAAGAGAAAAGAGAAAATGAATAACTCAAATAAAAGTGCAAATGATCTTAAAAACTCCAGTGAAAGCCAGACCCAAGCTGTTACAGTCCTAAATCAAAAACGAGCTAATAACATTAACATCATGCTTGGAAGGCTTAAAAAATTCAACTTTAGCGCTCTAAAGATGGCTGTTTTAAAAATTGACTCGAACATTTTGACTGAAAATATTGTAAAACAGTTCATTGCATTCTCTCCTACTCCCGAAGAGAAGGCTCTTTTAACCTCTAATCAATCAAATGATCTACCTTTAGCTCGGGCTGACCAATTCTTATTTGAGATGATGTCCATATTTAGATACGAAAAGAGACTCACTGTTATTCTAACCAAATTAACTTGGAAGGAACACTATGATGGATTGTCTTTGGATATAGGTGCCATAAATACAGCTTCTAAATCTATTTCTAGTTCCACTAATTTAACTACTGTACTTGGTGTGATCTTGACAATTGGTAACTTTATGAATGGTTCCGGATTTAGAGGTGGTGCTTTTGGTTTCAAAATTAGCTCGATCGTTCGTTTAAGCGATACAAAGGCTTTAGACAACAAAACAACTTTGCTGCATTTCTTAGCAAGTGCGTTGGAAGAAAATTTCCCCGAATCATGCAACTTTATAAACGAACTTAAGTCTGTGGACGCTGCATGTAGAGTATCTTATCAAGAATTGAAGGCTGAATTAGCAGAAATGGCCAATAATCTAGAAGAGGCTGAAAAAGAACTATCTATTCACATCTCCCACTATGAATCAACTTTAAGTTTAAGAGAAATTGAAAATGGCTCTTCGGAGGATTTACAGTCTGCACTTACAGAGAATTCCAATGATAATATTGAGCTAGAAAATTCTTTAGGTCCCACAAAGAAATCATTCAGTATGGTTGAAGGAGGTGACATTGAAAAGCATAACAGCGAAGAAGCTACTGATAATAATGATGCTGAAAATGCTGACATGTTTATAAAAGAAATTACAGATTTCATATCCAAAGCGACTACCCAAATGAAAATTCTTGAAAACCAAATGTCTGAAATGGATAGCGCATACTCTGATTGCATTCAGCTATTCGGAGAAGACCCCAGTACAATGGCACCTGATGAGTTCTTTGGAATATTTAGAACATTCGTTATTTCTTTTGAGAAGGCTATGAAAGATAATATGCTAGAAAAGAGCCGTAAAGCTGCCGTAGAAAAACGCCGCCAGCAAATAGAAGCTAACTTAGAATCAAGAAAACGTATGAATAGCAAAACTGATCTACAACGTAAAAATGGAATTCCATTTAATAAGTTACTATCTAACTCGGTTTCAGCCAAATCAAGCTCACCCGACGCTAGAAAATCCAGCGATAAAGGAACTATGGATGATTTGTTGAATTCTTTGAGAAAAGGCGCTGTTTTGAGCAGACCTTCTATTGGGGGAGGAAATACAAACCCTGAAAAAGCACCAATCGACGCTGATAGTGGTTCAGGCTCTGACCTAAAATCGTTCGAAATTCGTAGGCCAAGAAGGAGAGAAGTTAACAGTATTCGTCATTCAACTTTGAGAAGAAGCTTGCACCGAACAAGTATCTCTATAAAAGCAATGCAAATGCTTAAAGAAATTGAAATAGCACCAGCACAAGAACCTCCCATACCTGAAATCCCAAGCTATTTTAAATCGCCCACCACGAACAGTACAACCCCGTCACTTAAAGAAGAAAATTCCGACGTTGAAAACAACGTAAATGTCGACTTAGACACTATCTATGAAGATGATGAATTGAATAATAGTCCTACAGGCCCAACTTCATCAGAAATTAACGAAGCAATTATTAAAAACCTAATTGACAGTGATAGCGATGAGTACACGAGTGAAAATTAAACTATTTGAGTTTATTACCATAAATATCCATGTTTTTATTTATTTAACTAACTTATACGCTACCCTCATTCACTCCTCTACCTTTCCATCATTAGTTTTTTCATACCCAACTTTTCTTATGGTAAATCTTAATTAGATAATAAACGATAAAATTAACTTTTTTTAATCTTGGAATTTTTACAGCCTAAATTATTGAATTATTCTTATTTTTCGTAAAGAGTTAACGATACATAAATACAATGCTAAAAATTATTTTTATTATTTAACAATCCTTTAAAGAAACATGAAGACGATCCTAAACAAACCAAAAAAAATTTAATGCCTATTAAGTATCGCTAAAATTTCCGCCTAGGCAACTATCACAATAAAAAATAAATTTGGCCTTGCATATCTAGTAAAAGTACTTAAGATTAGAAATTATTTTTTCAGTTAAGCTAAGTCTATTATAAGCTATAACCTATTCCTACGAGATAGAATATTTTCGATCTACCAGATCTAGCAAACTAAGCTTAATAAAAAATATTTCACTTCTAAACGCTCTCATATATTGGTTTATTGTAGAATGGCAGCAAAATAATAAATTTACTTATTTATTATTAACTAGATCAACATATTATTACAAGTTTTTAGTGTTAGACACGAAAATGTTAATGCTTTTATTTTCAAAGATAATAAAATTTAACGCAATGTTTTCTTCATTCAGAAGCTGGGATATAGTGTTAAGCAATGTATTATTAGGGGAGAAATAACAAGTATATAATACTCGAAATAGTATAAATAAATTGCTAAATTTATTTAACGATATATTAATAGTTATCTAAAAAATATAAAAAATTTTTTTATCCAAATTAAAAAAAAACAATAAGAATTTGATATTTATATATAGCTAGTACAGGTAGAAGAAGGTAAAAACACAGTCTTGTGAGTTATTAGTCCAAGGATTTTTTTCATAGATTCGTGGTCAAAAATAGAGTTTGGCGCAGCGATAAGACACGAAGCCGAAGCAGCAGATAACCCAGAAAGGAATGCATCTAAAGGAGAACAAGAATTGTCAAGTAACAAGTTCAAAAAAACTGCACTGCAAGTGTCGCCAGCTCCGATAGGATTAATAATCCCATTACTGCTTGAGAGATCGTTATTTCTAATCAGAAGCGCCAGATCTGGGATTTTGATTATAGAATACAATTTTGTCTCAGAGTCAAAAAATACTGCAGAGTTTGGTCCATCAGTAACTGCGATGTATTTAACTGAATTGTAGTTTGAGATTTGACAAATATTGTTACAAATATCCTTTGTTTTTTGATCAAGAGATATAAAGTTCGAGTCAGTTTCCAAAAGGATGTTTTCTGAATCCTGCTGTTCACACGTTAGAGTCTCTGTTAGGTTTGAAAGCTCTTTGGCATTTATTTTCAGAATTATTGGAAGTTTTTTGAGCGAACTTCCGATTATATCGGACGTGAATTGATTTTCAGCCGAATCAATAAATAAAATGCTTTTCTCTGATTCTTCAAATGCAAATGCCGATTTTAAAACATTTGAAACAACCAAAGGATCGAGCCCTGGAATAAAAGAGCCACAAACGGCTATGGCTGTCTGACTGATTGAATCGCTTCCTTTAAGTTGAGAAAGCATATCATTGAGGCATAGAACGAACCTATTAGATTCATCTTGTGAAATTATGCCAGAATTTCCGACTATTTCAGATGTACAATTAGTTGAAATATCAATAAGAGTGGAGGCAATTCTTGTATCATTATTGATCGGTACTATTTAAATATATAAAAAAAGTTTTCATAAATATAAATTAAAACTTCAACTCAACAAAGCAGTTATAAAAATGATATCTTTATAAATATAAGTGAATGAAGCTAAAATAATTAATGTTTCAGATATTTTTACAATTAGTGTATTTAGATATAAAAAAAAATCAATACTTGTAATATACTCAAGTGATCCATTCTTTTGCAGGTCCATAACGCATTGTCCTGTCATTCCGCCAAGAAATTGTAATATCACAACCTTGAAATATATAAATATTGCGGTTGGAAATTAAAAGTATGCAATTAATGTCCAAAAATGGGTAAATTTAAGTGAAATTTTAGGGATTAGGCTAAAGAATTGAATAAGGTAAAATAAAAAATATATATATATATATATATTTGCTTACGTTGTTGAAGCTGCCATAAAACTGCTTAGTGGCTGTAGCAAAGTTTTGACCTAATTTTATTCAAAGTAAACTAAAGTATTTATTTTTTTAAGCTTCAGTTTTTTTTATTGATAAAAAAAGTCAAAAACCGATGAAATAAATTATCATTAATGAGCTTTTTTATATCAAAACGAATATATACACATATATATTTTTTGAACTAATGGATATTTCGAAAGTATTATTTTACTCTGAATCTTTTTTAAGTAGTATAAATATACCTTTTCCACCTGTCGCTATTATCTGGTCTTTTGATCTATTAACATGGCCAAGATCTAAGGAATCCAGTATTTGAATATTTTGCAAAGCGGGGTTAAGGCCTATTTTTATTAGTATTTTTAAAAATCGTCAAGTTATATAATTGAATATAAAGTGGTATTTGAAATATAAGAACGCATGATCTATATGTGCTATTTAATATCTAAGCATTGTCGCTTTTAAATTATTTTTCGAGATTTCAAAAAAATAATCTATTTACACCTTACCTAAACATAAAATTCTCCATTTTCCTGTCGTATTCGATATTAGATTTGAATCGTTCATTTTTTGCTATAAAAAAGAAATTGAAATGAAATGAATAAAAAGATAATTTTTAAAATTACTTTTTGAGTCTATATTTATGTTCCGAACTTTAATTTTATGAGGTTATACAATATGTTTGTGTTGTGTTTATTAGAATTGGTAATTTTCATGCATACCAATATCTATTTGTGCGTTATTTTAAAATTTATGTTTTTTGGGTTTAAAAACGTATTTTGGTTTTATGCAGATCAATCACAAAAAT
>LSSN01000221.1:0-23057 GCA_001970855.1 Smittium culicis
ATCTCAAATATATTATACATTACTGCAGAAATTATCATTGAATTAGGCGCAGAATAATGAAATATTGGAATATAAACTTACTAAACTATCCGATTTTCGTATTAGTAGTTTACTTACACTATGTATGCTATGATAAAACATGCAGTTACTACAATGCCTTGCTCACAAATATCAATTACTTGAAATATTTTCTAAGCTTTATTTTCTTTATTCCGAAAGTTCATTGGGTAGAATTACGCCACGCTTTACTTGGTTATATTTACGTAATTGGATTTTTCTTATTAACCCTTTCACGAGCGGTAGACCATTTTTGATCTATCAAATATAGCCAATTGTGTATAATTACTTTACTAAAATTCCGAAGCCTTAATAATTATTAGTTTATTGTATTAAAACAACAAATAATTAATTTGCTTATAAACCATAAACGAATCATAAATTTGATTTTTTTAAAGAGCATTGGACGGGAAAGGGTTAAGCGTATTCACATTCTATTTATTCAGAAATATCTCTGGATATTTTACTCGCATCTTACATGGTCATAAATTTATTATTTAATCCTTTCCCGTTCAACGCTCTTTAAAAAAATCAATTTTATGATTCGTTTACGATTTTATACAAGTTAATTATTTGTTGTTATATTACATTATACCAATAATTCTTAAGTTCTCGGAATTAAGGTATTTTTATTGAACGCAGTTGACCATACTTGGTGGTCCAAAAACGATCTACCGCCCGTGAAAGAGTTAAATAAGTATAAGAGTGTTGGTCCCAGAAATAGTTGTGCCTTATGAAAGTATATATTTTCATTGTTTTAATTGTTTAATCATATAAATATCTAAATTTATCAAAGTGTTTACTTTATATAAGTATAAGAAAGCTTTAGAGTTTGGGTAATTTCATATTTAACAATATATTTTTGATCAACAAAAAATTATCAACTGAACTTGATAAAAAATAATAAAACTTAAACTTTATAAACTCCTAAATTGGGAAAAAAAAAAAAAAGATTCCATTAAAGTACCCCGAACTTTTTTTAAAATCTTTTTCATACAGTGGGCTAAAACTGTTGATGCTAGCGAAAAAAATTTTAGCTAATGTTGATTCTGTAAGATATGGATATACATGCTGTCATGAGATTAGAATGATTTTATATTATAAACTATTAGTGTATAAGGTTTCAATTAAAATCCCATTTTTTGGTGATTTTTTTTATAATAGTCTCAATTGATATAGTATAATATGTAAATGTAAACTTATTTTATATTCAGAGTAAGTGAGGTTCTTTATCAGGGATTTTTTTTATGTTGTAAAGTGTTACAGTGCATAAAAATATAATAAATTAGTTGAAATTTAGTAAAATCATTTCTTTTTATTTAGCAAATAAAAATTCAAAAACAAAGTGAATAAATAGAAAAATCGAAATCCTTCTCTATTTCGAAAATAAACTTAAGAATTTAAGAATTTCCAAGCCAATAAAATTTAAACTCAAAAAAGTGCTCTCTTCTATCAGTGCCTCACAGATAACATTTTTTAAAATTTGGATTCTGAGCATTATCAGCCTAGTACAGTTATATCGAGTCAAAGTAATTTTTTTGCTATATAAATATATATATATTTTTTAGCGAGTTTAATAAATATAATAAATGTTTTATAAATCTATAATGTTTGCTAAAACATTACCAAATGGAATATTACATAAAAAGAGCTAGCCAATAAGCAAATTTGCACTTTTTTTGGCCATTGAAAATACATTTTATTACCAACCATAAATAAGTGAAAATTAATACAATTTATCTATTGGGCAGTTTCAATTAAATCAGATCAAAGAAAAACTTTTTTCTTTTTTATTTTAAATTTCATTCCTGTAGTTAATATAAAGTTGAACTTACTTTATTTTCCAACTTTAAAATAATTAATATTAATTTTCACAACCAACGCTTCAAAATGTAAGCATTAATATTAATTAAAAAATATAAAAAAAATCAAAATTACTGAATTTTTTAAACACTATTTCTTAGGTCTTTCGAAGTCCCAAGAGAATTTGAAAAAGTCAAAGTCGATAAACAAAGTCAGTTCGATGTTTCACAAGTCGATAATAAAGAAATTTGGATTCTGCGCGTCCCCAGAAATGTAGATACTTCTTCTATATACAAATGGATCTTTTATAATTATTTTTTCTTTAAAATTTCATAGTTTGATCCTAGCAGACTTTCAGACTTAGAGATTAAGGTAGATGAGCTAAATAAAGGAGAGCCACTAGTAGATTTTAAATCAAATACTTCTGATGAATTTGAATTGTATAACTCTGGGAATAATTTTGCCTCGGGTGGTTTAGAAATAGAAAATCTGAAGGTCTTGCTACCCGATCTTTATGATTCCAAAGTATACTGTCAAGGTATTTTATTTCAAATACTCTTTTATTATTCACATAAACTTTAATCATTATTTTTTCCCTAATTTTTGCTCCTATATATTTGTTGAAATAAACTAAATTTTATTTTTATCATTGTAATATAATAATTAATACAGCACCAAATTCGAAAAAAACCGGACTAATAGTTAAAGAAAAGATCGTTTTACCCGATCTAGTGAAGGCAGGTGAACAATCGATTAAAGAAAATGTAAAGAGACCTCGCGAACAGCTAAAAGATATGAAGTTGATGTTTAAACCATACGGCTTTGATTCTAAAGGTAATTTTTAATAAATTTTATATTTATTTATTCCAAACAATTTAACCCACTTAAATTATTATTGCATTTTTTTATTTAGTATATACTTTTGAAATTATAATTGTTAATATACTTCATACACGTACCTAAATTATCTCGTTAAAATATTTCTTTATTAGTCGTTAAAAATTCTACAAAAAATCATAAGGCTACGAATGAAAATTCTGATGTCGAGACTACTAACCTTTTAACAGATAACCCTAGCAAAGAACCTATAGTCGTTGACTCAGAATCTGTTACCTTAAATAACTCTGTAGCTACTAATTCTGCACCTAAATCATCTGAAACCCCAAAAGCTAAAAAGTCTAAAAAAGCCAAGACAGATTCAGCCTCCTCAAAGAGCCCAAAAAACACTGCTGAATCTCCAAAAGCTGAAATAACTCCACAACCTACAACAAAATCCGACACCAATTCAAGTATCAAAGTAAAACCTAGAAGGAAGAAGGCCTCAAAATAACAAGTTACTTTCATGAAATTTGAAAGCTACACTTTATTTTCACGCTTAATTTTATTTCGCCCTTTTTTCAAATATACTTAATATATATTGCCATGTTTTAGATACCAGACAATTTAATTCGCTCATAAATATTTATCTATTCTTTTCTTGAATTAAATATTAGCCCTCAACAGGATCTTTAGATTTCGAGCTATAATTTATTTGTATTTATTTTTTTCTTTCAGATAATGTTGGAATTTCTATAAATTCTCTGGCTCCCACATACTTTTCCAACTCCTTTTATTTAAAAGTATTTTTACGTTTTAAAAATAATTCCGTTTTTAAATTAAAAACTAAAAAATGATTTGTATATCTATTTTTGGTTACTTTTTAAAGAATTTGAAGAGCACATTCTTTAATTTAAAGCTCTGATCGTAATCCACATTATGACAATATTAAACACAGACCAAAATTAAATTTTTATACTATACAAGTTTTAAGTATATATTATACTTAAATTGAGAGCTATTAAGCTAAAAAGGTGTCAATTGGTCATATCGTGTATAGAAATTGATCAATTTATTAACGACAGTTTTAATTTGTAAAGCTATTAAGATTAAATTTTAATTAGGTTTTTTCGATCAGGATTTTCGATAAAAATGCTTTGAATTATGTAGATTTCATACAAAATATTCTACATTTATATTAAAATAGTAAAATATAATCTCATTAACCTATTCAAAAAAACTCAGCTCAGCTCAGAATCTAAATAAATATACGTCTATACGTTCGACTATTTTTTATTTGTATAATTAGCAATGTTATTTTTGTAGTTTATATACTTTGAAAAATGTAGTAATTTATTGAAAAAATAATGGTAAAGTAGCTCTCAATATTTACTTGCGAGAAATCTGAAGTTGAATATAAATTGATGCGCAAAACAAGGAAAATATATTTATAAAGTATAAAGATGACCCTTATTAAATAATACATTTAATCTAACGAATCACATAATGTTTTTCTATGTAAGTGGAAATTGGATTGAGACAAGAATTGTAATCATAGTTTTTATTTTTTTTATTATTTCGATACTATCTAATTGATATATTATAAGGATATTAGGAAACCAAAATAATTAAATAAATTATATGTACAAAATCTTCAGCTGTGAATTTTTAAAAAAAAACAAAGCGGTTATAACACTTTGTTATTTGTGAGAAAAAAAAAAAAAGATCATTTATAAAGAATAACAAGAGTGTTGTTTATCACGATACAAAAATTTTAGGTAGAGTAAGGTATGTTATGTTCCTTGCATGCATATTCATATGCTGCTCTCACTTGCTCTTTTGCTGTTTTTGATCTTTTTTCTGCTGCCAGCAGTAGCATTTTATCAACCTCGACATCAACCCCTAGCTTTAGTAGACGATAAGGCGCTAACCACTTCCAAGTTCGATGAGGTAAAGTAATATCATAAAAATGCACTAACACACAGTTTCTTTCAGGGTCTTTTCTATCGTCATTCACTGCTTGTGGTATACCTGGCAATGATGGGTCATAAATCTCTGCTGGGAACCATGGAAATGATGTCATCGCTGCCCACACTGGATATCCAATTTTCCATTCTGAGTAATGAGTATTGAATATTGCCGGAGAGTTGAATGGGATTTTAAGCTTTCCATCAACTCTTCGAGCTTTGGGTTGGTACATTAATGAATACTCTGTGTGTGAAGATATGCCATTTTCAGAAAGCTTAAACTCTTTTTCGATATCAACCTCGGTTTCAAGATCACTTTCTAGTATTACCCCAAGATTATTGCCGTACACACTATCGCCTAACTTAGGCTTTACTCTCCTAGGCCCATTACCACTCAAAGAACCATTTTCAAAATTAAAAGAGCTTTTTCTTTTTGGTCTAATCGTCTGCGGGCTACTTTCATTATGCTGAGAAGAGCTCCTAGGCCTCAGTTTGTTGCTAAAAATAGGATCGCTATTCGGAGAGTTATTTAGAACAGGAGAAGATCTTTTTGAGAATTGTTTAGAATCGCTGCTTATACTAAGAGAGGTGCTGCTGCTGCTATTTGATTGGTTACTGCTTGATTGAGAATTGATAGACTGACAAGAGCTTCTTGGCCTTAACATTCTTCTACCAAGTATAGTTTGATCCTCCGCACTTGGATCTGTAGTTTTACTTTTTACAAAGGTATCTAATGTCTCTTCTATAAGTTCAGGTGAACTTTTTGAGTTAATCAAGTTGATTATGTTTTCTTTGAGATATCGAGATCTGTCATCTTCAGAATTAACTAGATTATTTACGTCAAGTTTTTCTTTCTTCGTTAAAATTGCAGGTGTCGAAAAAATAGATTTTAGTTCTCTGAGCCCAGCTTTTGGCTTTGTATGAGGTTTTGACGGCATTACTTTTGCTTTGCTGCCATTTTCAGATGTCATTTCATTTAATAATTTGGGCTTGATCAGACTTTTAGTTATAGCTCCAGAAAAATGGGGCACAGATGAATATTCAATCGAGTATTCCAAATTATCTTTAATTATACCTTCTCTAGAATTACACAACTGAGTTTCTGGGTTTTTATTGACTATGGAAAGCGATTCAGAACTTGTGTGATTTGAATCTTTAGAAGTAAGGTTTTCCAACACTTCAGACGTTTGTTCTTTTGGGTCTTCTGACAAAGAGGTGCTAGAAACTTCAGTCGAATTTTTCTCATTTATTGGCAGGCTTAAATCAATTAAGTTATCAATATTAGAACATGGGCCTGGCGGGTTATCTTGAGTGATTTTTGCATCTCTGAAGTCTAAAGTTTCGTCAATTGAAGAGTGTAGTACATCATGTAGTTTTTTAGACTTTCCGCATTCTGAAAAGTTCAATGAAGATTCTTTGATACCAGTTATGTCTATAAAAATTTCTTGTGTATTGATTGAGACTACTTTACATTCATTTTGATTTCCCGGAGTTCCTTTTAGATTTTCAATATTTTGATTTGGATCATCAATAACCTCACAAGATTTTATATCAATTTCGTTTGATTCTTCAAAATTTTCATTTGAATCCTCAACAACTTCATTTGGTTCGTCAGTAACTTTATTTGTTTTTTCAATAATCTCATTTGGCTCTTCGAGATTTCCATTTGGGTCATTAAGAATACAAGCTGGTTTAATATCGATTCCATTTGATTCTAGGGCTATTTCGCTTGAGTCTCCAACTATTCCATTTGACTCTTGAACAACATTTCTGGAATTTTCAGAAATTTCTTGAGACTCATCAATAACTTCAGTAACTAAAGGTTGGGTTAGTGAATTCTCACGAATTTTATTTAAAACTTCAATTTCTAAGCTTGAGTTTAGTAGAGCATCTTGAAATTTGTTTGAAGGCCCATCAGTTGGAGATTGATTCAATGGATTACCCTGGATTAAATTTAAATTGGATTGCTCCATAGTTGGGTCTAATGAATTTTTATTAGTTGCATCTAAATATCCACTTGCTGAGATTATGGGCGAGTCTGTGGTACTCTCTTGAGGCTTACTTACGTCACCAACAGGAAATGGTATACTATTCGAAACCTCTGTATGGTCATTTAGTTCTTTTGCATCATGGGAAGAGCTTTGTGAAAGGGATTTAGAAATGTTTGCATTTTTTAAACCAATATTTGTTTTTTTTGAAGGATTTTGCGAGTTAGAAGAGTTTTTAAAATCTAACTTACTTGATTTAGGATTCAAAGCTAAGTAAGCTTGCTTAGCCATATCGCTTCTATTTGGTATAGATGAAACTTGATTGGTGCACCCTGATAAACTATCCAGAATCATTGCTTTCCATGTACTAGCAATTTTGAAATTTAAAATGTTCTTACTGATAGTGTCAAGCTGGTCTTCATATTCTTTTTGTTTAATGCTTATTTCAGAGATTAGACTGTCTGAAGGCAAGTCATCCAAGTCTAGAATACCAACATTGGATCCTGATCCAAGTGGTAGGTATTCATATTCTTTGTCGCTAATATTTAGCATTTTACAATTTTCTTGTATAGAAGTAATAAGCGAACCTGTCAGTTTGTTAAAGTTATTCGCCGTTCTATAAAAAGTTGATTTGGGAGTATTGTAATCCATGCAGTTATTCCAAACTAGCCTTAAATCGTGCTCAAAGTCTGATATTGTTAGATAAGAAAAGCTGTTGACTTTTTTCCAAATAATACCAAGATCCATCGGGTTTTTAATAATTGTAGAATAAAGCGGTGCAATATCGTCAGTAACTTTGGAAGAAAATATGTTTAATTTGTCTAAGCTTAAAAAATATCGCAGCGTGTCCAAGTAGCTTTCTTTTAAAGGATAAAAAACTTGTGATGCTAGTTGTGCTGTACTTTTTGCTATTTTCATTTTTAATTTCTCGCGCAGCAAGACACTTTTTAGTACATCTCTTAATTTGCACAAGTCGTTGCGAATTAAATGTAGCTTATTTTTTTCATCTTCAGAAGGCTTATCTGAATGCGTGTTAAGCAATGGATGTGACCAGGGCTCTAAATATAGCTTCTTTAACAATGGAACTCCGTTTCTCTGGCTGCGTTTTAAAGTCCAATATTTACAAACTAGTTTTAACATATCTTGCCAGTAATTTTTTAGCTTAAAATAGTTAAAAAAACATCGAGTTTTACGAAGGCGCTCAAAAACTTTGGTGAATATATAACTATTTATAACAGGTCTTTCAGGGTTGAATATAAGCAAAGTAGATGTAAGAGATTTACTAGAACTAGACGCTAAGATAGACTCGGCATTTTTATTAGCATTTTCGGCGACACTTGAATCAGAACCTTCAAAATCTAACTTTTTTCTTGCTAAGGAGCTAAACGTAGATGGGGACGAAGGTACATTTAAAAGCTTATGAACTGTGTCCGAACCAGAACCCGGATTTGTAGATGTAGGAGTGTTTATATTATTCGCCGAAATTACAAGCGGATTTTTTCTGGGTCTACCCCTACCCTTTTTTTTCTCAATAATGTTAAGAAAACTTCCAGACAATGTGCTATCTTTGTTCAGATTTTTTTCAGTTAAGGTTTTATTTAAGTTCAATTCCAAATGGTCATGAGGATTTTTAGTGTTCTCAGCTTCCTGTAATACTCTAAGCGGAGCTTCTATATCTAAAATTTTGTTGTGGTCGCGTGGAGTGTGGCGCTTACAATAAGCACGAAAAATAGGGTCTTTTGTATTTAAATCTGGCTTCATCTTCATATAAATGCGAGCTTTTCTTGCACATGTAACATGAAAAGCTGTGAAACAAGATTTATTTGCGCACTGAATACATGCACCACATTTGATCCCACAAAAAGTACACACTAACTTCCATCGTGATTTGGGAATATTTTCAACGGAATCGATAGGTTCCATATATACAGTGTTTGAAATTCCTACCTCAGGTATCCAGAGAGCACATAATAAATGAGCCCATGAGTTGTCAGAGGTTTTTTTAAAAGCGCCTCCTTTTTGAGGACAGAAAATACATTTAATATCCTTATCAGGGCAAAGCATACAGCGCCTACAGAGCCACTGACCTTCAGGGATATAAGGAACGCCGTAGCAGTCCTGATGGACTGCTAGGTTGCACCCATCACAAAATACTATTGCGTTGCTGTTATCGCATTCCTCTTCTTCGCAAATGTTACATGCAGCATCATCTGATGATAGTATAGGCAATTTTTTTTGTGTTATCTGGCTTACTGTATCTCGTGTCAAAATGTACCACTCTATTTCTAATAAATATATCATTTTCTCTAGTAAACTCTCGCCTATCCTAGCTCTTTCATCTGGGGCATTTTTATTTACTAGCTGAAGCCACCTATAATCTACATCATCTAAGTCGTACTCTATAGTGTCGATATTATTTTTCTCGATCTCTCCAGAATAGTGGATGTGATGCATATCGGATCGCAAATATAAATTTTTAGGCAATTCATTGTTTAAGATTTCAAATTCAGATCTAGGCAACAAGGCCATAGGTTTCTTAACAGAAAGGGTGTGCTCGGATTCTATAGGATATAAAAATAAATGAATGCAGAAATTAGAACAAGTAAAAAGTTAATGAGCTATAAATTAACTGTACTACCTAGTATTTCATAATCGTTATCTATGAGTGATCTTTTTTTAGGCTGCTTACTTAATAGACTAGGTGCTATCTCGGTAATATTTTTATGAATGATAGCTTGGCTACTATTAGCGATATTTACAACTTTTATTTTTTTGTCAAGGGATAAATTGGGATAAAATTCTTGCCAATCTCTTTCTTCTCTAGGCTTTTCTATTTTTTTTGCTTTTTTAGAATTTGCTTGACAGCTATTATTATCTTCAGAGTAATCGAGAGAAAAGTTCGAGCTGGTACTGTTGATGATGGTTCCGTTTTTTTTTAGTTTCCTAGATGTATTATTGCTAGAATCTTTACTCGGCAGGGCGTTACTATCGTTAATATTGCTTAAATTAGATTTTCTTAGTTGGCCGCGACTTCTAGTATTACTATTGCTAGTAGGTGTACCTTTTGGGGATGAAGAGAGGTTCATTGAGCCATAAGCACCTTTTAAAGTATATTTATAAGACACAATATGCTTTTTTTTGCGCAATGATAAAACGTTTGATTCTAATACATCGATAGAACTGTGATTATTGTTGCTACTACAAGTAGTTTCAGTTAATTTTCTTTTTGAGTTTAAATTTATAGGCGTTTTATTACGAGTGATTCTGGGATTAGAAACTTTAGAAAATAAAACAGAAGTGGAATCTTTATCGGGATTTTTTTGAATACTAGGATCTAAATCGATGACCTCTTGAGACTTAGCTTTGGCAGCCTCAGCTAGAATTTTGGACCAACCTTTTTTTCTTCCTCTTTTTCTGGGGGTTATTATGGGCTGATCAGTATTGGCTATAGGAGCTAAGGATATATCCTGTTTATTTTCGTCTATTTCAATAATCTGATTTGAACTGGAATTTACATCTATATTTATATTAGAAACTTGACTATTGGAGGAACTATCGTTTAAAGAGACATCGACATTTACATATGAATTGGAAATAGGATCTACGATTAAGTTATTACTGTTTTCATTTTGAGATCGTATGTGAATTGAGGAATATTTACTTTCTGCGAAGTCTTGAGATTGGATAGCAGTCATCGTATCAGTGTTGGTTAAATCTAAAATCTCTGGTATTTCTAAATCATGAGAAATAAATTTTAATGGGTTTATTTTTTCAATAGTCGAAATTGCGGCTGGACTATTCATTAATTCGTCGACAATATTTTCATAAGCTTGTTCTGAAGAATTCAAAAATTCTTTATTTTTATATAATTCATCGATGTTTACTGATGAAGTGTATTTAATGGTGTCATTTTCATGTATTGATTTAAATATAGGTTCATTGGTTGCATCGATAGGTGAGATAACACCTGTTGAATCTGAGTTGTATTTTAGATTAACTTTTTTTGAAGGGCTAAGAGAGTAGTTTATAGATTGTTCATTTATGCAACTGTTTATGAGTAAGGAATCATTTATATAAACTTCCAGAGCTTGTTTTTTTGTATTGGAGACATGAGGACTATCGGATGAACAAATTTGGGATGATATAGTTAAAGGAATGCTTAAAGAAGTTTCATTTGATTGTTTAAGCTCGTTAAAAGGTGAGACCAATACGGATAATTGATGCTTCTCTACGTTTTTTTTATTATTGGAATTGGGAGAAATTGTATGAACAGTTTGTGTTTCAGGATCTAAAAATAATTCGGAATTTTCAGGGGAGTTTTTTAAATTATTATTTAAATCGAATCTGGCATATTCGCCTAACGATTTGCTTAAATTCATGCTTTTCGTTGATGAGTTTTTAGAAGTTTTGGAAATGTTTTCGATATCAACTGATAACAATCTTTTTCTGCTGGTATTTTGATTAGTGATCCTATCAATCTTACTGTTATCATTTTCCAAGTCCATGGAATTTCCATTAAATATTTATTATAAGTAGCTAAATTAAGGGCGTTATATATATATAAAATTCAGTGTTTGAGAATAAAATTAGGAGAAACTAGCAGATATTAAAAAATCGAATAAATTTTTGAAGAGCAATTTAAATAGATTGCAAAATTATCAAGGGAAAAGAGAATCTACAACCAGAAACAATACCTTAAAGCCAATTTTGTTAAGCCTTTAGCAACAACGTGGGAATGCCATTAACAACTGTAAACAAATTGGGCTACTAGTTGGATATTTTCTTTATTCTGGGCATAGGAGCGAACTCTCCTCTTGGCTACGCTGTATAATTGGGCATATCGCTAATAGGCTCTTCTCCTCTCCGCTATTTTCAACGCAACTATACGCTACACAGAAAATCGTTTAGCTGCCCTATCAGAACTTCTCTTAACCTCGCTACTAATTTCCAGCAGTATTTACTACTAGCCTTCACTATTGGCCAAAATATTAACATCAACATAATTACCCACTCATGTCATAGAAGTTATACTACAGTCCTAATTAGACAACACTCCAAGAAAGCCATATTTTGCGAATTCGTAGCTAATAGCGAGCTGCTAAACTCTGCCATACTTGACCATTTAAGCTTACCTACAACTAATCTTGATTTACTTTTACCAACTGTGCCTTTTTCGGCCCATAGGAATGTCGCGTTAATTTTTTTATTGGTATGAGCATCAGCCCACGGCTCTAAATTCTATAATTCTAAAAAAATTCAGCTAATAAAAATACAGCAACGCTCATCTTTTTTCGCGAAAATAAGTCTTTTCCTGGACTACTAGCATTCTTTTCTCTTCTTTGTTTAATTTTGCGCTATAATTTGTTTAATTGTGCTCATTATATTGATAAGGTAACATTTAACACAAAATTACCTTATTTTTATGTATTATAAAAAAAAGCCTGAATCAGAAATTAAGACCAATTGATGCTATCAATCAACAAATCATCCTTGCTTGATAAAGCTATAATAGTATATGGAATTGAGCTTTAAAAACGTGACTTGATCCGTAATACGAAATACTTATTAAACACTTTAAAATTTACCAGTTAGCAGATTTAGCATTATATAAAATTTTATTAAATAATTAATTGAAATTTTATAATTTGAATATAAACTTTTATGGTACAGCAAATGCATAACTAAAAGTAACTATAATTGATCATTTTTCCATAAAAATGTTTTTTGGAATATATTAAACAGGAAAATCTTACCCAACTAAACTCATCCGTATATTGAAATTATCCAAAAAAGACTTTATAATAATTTATAAACTGTTAAACTGCCAATCCAAATTTCTAAATGCGATGTTAACTAAAATCATTTATTTAAATAAAAGAAAATATATTACATAATTTACTGAAATGAACCGCTTAATTAAATTTAAAATGCAAGAAAAATTGGCATAAAATCATGCCATATATATTTATACATAAAATAGTTAAAATGAGCTTTATAATTTTGTAAGTATCAATTATCATTTATTCTGTATTTTATCAGAAATTATTGCCCATCATATCATTCGATATTAAATTAGATATGGTGTATAAAAATGTTTGTATCGAAAAATAGTATTTAGTATTACATACTCACAAGGATCTGATACAAAATCAAATCTAAAAAAATTGCACGAATTCAATTAAATACATTTTAATATCTTTAACATGAAAAAAAAGTAGAAAAAAAAAGTTATTATATTGAAAATAATTTTCCTACTTATTGTGTCAGATCTATTTGTTATTTTAAATAGCTTTCGGATCTCCTTTTTACTATTCTTTATATATATATAATTTAAATATATCTTTATTTAAATAAATATGCCTTAATAAATCAAAGAAAATTAAATTATGATTACAAGTGAAATCGCTCTTAGAAAAATAAGAATTATTTTATGCGGTACTATACCAAGTAAGCCCTTTTTTTAAAATATGAAAGTTCTGAATATAATAATATATTAAAGTTAAATCCGGAGTCATAAACTAAATTCTAAGCCACATTACTCAACAATAAATCTATTAGGTTCACTTGTTTATTTGAATTTTCTGATAATAAATAGCTCTTTAAATAAATTATTTTCACTTATTTTGTAAATTATCGTAAATATATATATAAGTTATTAATATTTTCTTATTCATATATATTTTGTATAAATATGTATGAATAAAAAATTCAGACTATTTATAATCCGATAAATCTTTTTCTTTTAAATTAATAATAGTTTTTTTGTATTATATATTACAATAAAAAATAATTTGAGAGCTAAATCTTGGTTTTTCTTTCGATGTTTATCCAAAGTATGAAATTTAATAATTATTTTTTTCGATGAGTATGAGGAACTTCTTTTATATTTTGATATCAGCAGTCATTATAATAACCAAATTTCCTCTTTGATAATCTAAAGATTTTTTTCACTCTTCATACTTATAAAAAAATTTTTTATCGATCACACTATCTAACATTATTTTCTACATGCTATATTATTAAATTGTCATAATTAGATAATATCAGCGACCCAAAGAAGGTTAGTCTAAAATATGATAAAAATAATTTAATCAGATTTGATATTATATTTTTTTATTTTAATTTTTTTATTTTTTTTTCATATCAAAGCTTGATAAAATCAAGTGCTCAAAAAAGTTAAAAGAAAGAGATTTTTATAATACTGGATATAATATTATCCAAGCTATGAAATGCTCTACCAGATAATAAAAACCAATTCAAATATTTCTATATAATACCTTCACATGTATTAATATTTTTGACAAGCAAAAGAGATTTAGAATTTATGCGTTATTTAAATGATAATAAAATTCATCGATAGATTTTATGAAAATAAATTATATACAAGGTATCCATTTATTAACAATCTGAATTAAAGTAACACACGAAATAAGTGTTTATTTTATTATAAATTAGCGACTCTTAAAAAGTAGAAAGATCATCGGGGAATGACTAGGTTATTTCTGAGGAAATTTAAAACTATATATTTGATGCATTATACATTAAAAAAATTTTTTGATTGGCATTTTTTAAAACCAAAAAAACTGTGTAATAATGACTTTAATCAAAAAAAAGTGTTAATTGAACTAAATATTCAAGCTTTAGAGGAATTTTGGTTTTAATTTTTGTTAAATTCTGATGCATATACTTTTCAAAAAAGTTTTAGAAATTTTTTAATTTATTATTTATTGGTAATAAATACGTAGCATATAATGTTAAAATTATAAAGAGAAAGAGAAAGAGAAAGAGAAAGAGAAAGAGAAAAATCATTATGTACAATTTTAAAAAAAATGGTATAAAATATACAAAAAATGGAGGGGAAATAGGTATTTTTAATTAAATGTAAATAAGTTTAATGTCTTTATCATGTTTTTAAAACTAAAAAAAACTTTTAATGAAATAAAAATGTGTTTTAAAATTTAATTTTTCTTCAATTAATCACAACAGTTGAAATTCTATGATTAAATTAAATAAATAAATCCAACATATGTGATACAGTTGTTAAAAATATGCAACTTAATAGTGTGAGAATTAATAGTATTTTATATAAGGTTACGTATTGAACAAAATATTATATCAAAAGTTGAAAATCGTTTTTTATTAATCACTTATTTTAGATTATAATTATCAGACTATTTAAATATAACATCTTAATAATTATGATATTTTAATAAATATGATAAGTATTCTTGTGTGTGTATATTAATAATAACTATAATAATATAGCAACCGAAATATTAAGAGTTTTCCCTTCTAAATAATAAAAATAAATATTAAATTATTTGAAATTAATATGGATACGCAATTTTATATCATATCATATCAAAATTTAATTTTTTTATTACCTCAAAGTGATATTTCATATGCAACTATTTATTTCGTTTAAGAAATTTAAAAATTTTAATTGCATATTAAAATATCAATAATTCCAAAAAATAAATTTTTTCTTTTAATAATTAAATATAAATGATCTTTAGAAAAATACATTTTAGAATATCGTATACTCATGTTCAAATTAATTACTAACTCCATATTATTCGGAGATCAAAAAATAGAAGTTTTATCAACATTATTTTGCTATAAGAATTAAATTTATAGCATAAATTTAATTATTTTAATTCTAGAATTCAGTTGAACCAAAGCGCAAACAAAAATATTTTTATTGTGAGTATATAATTTAAATTGTTGACTCAAAGAATATATAAAATCTATAATACTTCGAAACCATTAGTATAAAATAACTAATTTTTAAAAAATGCAAAATAATTTTAATTATCGGATATATATTAAAAGAGCTCATTTATAATTTAAAAATAATTAATACAAAGAAATAAAAAACATCAAATGATACAAAATATGTAATTCAAGAAAAAAATAAATATCCAAAACTGTTTTAATTAAAATAATGAAATTAAAATTTTTTATTATATTTAGTATTATGAAAGCTATGATCAGAAATTTTATTTAAAAGTTGAGAGTGTATTATCTAAAATAGTACCGATAGAGATTGGTATTTAATACTGATAGTGAATTTGTGTAATTAAGTTCAATACCTTACAGTTTACATTATATGATATGATAAAATATATAAAATTAATTCTTCTATACAATTCTTAATTTATTCAATCATGTATTATTTAATGATATATTATAATTTAATGAATTGAATTTTCTAAAATATAAATTTAAATTGTGAAATTGATATGTTTTAAGTATTTTTAATATTGATAATTAGATTATTAAATATTTTTGATTTCGTATAAATATATTATTGATATTTAAACTTGAATAATAGTAGGTATATTTATATAATTTAACTAATTATACTCAGGCTTTTAAAAAAAATTCTCAATTCATCGATTTAATAAAGGTAATTTTTAGTTGAAATAATTATATTACATATTTTAAACATTAAACATTTCTTTTCATCGATAAATAGCTTGATTTTTGGGATAATATTTTACTGCTACAATTTAATTCTTATTTCCATATTTTAGCGCTATTTGTGATGCTGATAGCTTAAAAAAGCAGAATAACAAATAATTTCTAAAAAATAGTTAAACCTTGTGAAAAATTAAGATATTTACATTTTTGATCTTTGAAAAATATCAATAGTTGTTTAAACTAATTTATCTCGAAGAGGTTTAGTCTTATAGCTGAATAAAAAATTATATTATAAAATGAAAATAGGCTATAGATTAAGTGTTCTATGTATTTTAGGATAAATTAAATTCAGCTTAAAACCTTGAAAAGGTTTCTCTAAATAATGTACGAATCATCATTTTTAATTTTTTACTTTGTGATGAGACTCGGGAAATAATAATTGTATTTTTAATAAGGTTTATCATTTATGTTATAATGATTCTCAAAATCGAGGGTAAAAAACAGAAACATATATAATTATTTTTTACTTTTAAGCAGAAAATTACATTTTTTCAAACGATTTTATACCTAAAGCTAAAGTATCGTGAAAATTTTTTTTTTTCGGTAGTATTTAGTAATCGTTGAATTTATGTGAAAAATAAACAATCTAAGCGTGGTTTCTAATAAAAATTAGGAGAATTCGGTAATCTTTGACAATTTGTATGTATAAATTTTTTTTTTGTAGTGCTAAAATAAAAAGGAGAAAAATAAATTCATTATAGCTTTTTATTGATAATTTTATAAAATTTTATCTGGATAACATAATTTTAGCTGATATTACGAGGCTATTTTGATGTATAAGATTACTAAAAAAGAAATACAAACATTAAGAGTCATAGCCAAAAAAAAGGCATAAAGTTTAAATCAAGTTTAATTTTATTTAATTATTAAAGTTATAACTATGCTAGAAAGGAGATAAGAATCAAAGAAGAAAGGTTTTTAAACTAAACTATATCCACTTCTATTTGTGCCCCTGATAGAGTCATATGTATGTACAACAAAATCCTAAGAAAAAAAAGATTAAATATTAAATAAAGTTATTATAAATTTGAAATAAATGTGAAGTCAATTAAGTAAAATGAGATAATATATATAGCGATAGACTTACGATAATGAGTCCAGGTAGTTGGAACCAGAAATCTATAATCGAGAATAGCAAATATTAATTTATGGTTATTAAGGAGAATAAAAAACAAACAAAATTAAGCCAGTCTAGAAAGTTATTTAGTTGGGGTAAAAATTTGCAATGTGAAATAAAAAAAAGGTAAATCTAACCTCTGTTTGGAATCATATTTAGCCCAGTTTCATTATTGATCATGCTGTTGTAAACGCAACCAACAACGAAGTAAATGATAAACCCAAAGATAAATCTAAAAAAGGGAGAATATTTTTTAGTTATTTATAGGTATCTGTAAATTATAAGATTTGAGAAAATATAAATAAATCAGTTATTATTTTTTTTAAAAGAGGAATAATTACAGGTAATACAAAAATGAGAAGAGTCCCATCCCGGAATTTTTATCTTCTGGTTTTTTTTCATCAGGTTTTTTGTCGTCAGGCTTTTTATCGTCAGGCTTTTTATCATCCGGTGCTTTATCGTCAGGTTTTTTGTCGTCAGGCTTTTTATCGTCGGGATTCTTTTCAGCAGGCTTTTTCATAAAGCTATTTTTTTAATATGGTTGAAGTGGTAACGTTAAAAAAAAATTTAATGATAAAAGTATGTAGAACATTAATGTTTAATAATCTTTTATTACTCGCAAATAGATTTTGTAAACAGTTTGAAGTTAACTGAATTTTCGGTTGATTCAGCGAATTCTAAACGTTCCTAAAAGAAAAGATGTAATAGAGTGAAATAAAAGATAAATTTATATAGTGGATATGTTCGAGAGTGAATATGAGGATGAAAAGAGGGCATGGGATATCTTATTAAAAATAAGTAATATTTAACAATTGAATTTTTTTAGCTAACCTCGTTTTCTTTGCACACAAGCTCGACTTTAGTTTTCAAAACAGAGCCCAAAAATTCTTGACCGTTCATTTCCCAAAAAACTCCTTTTCATTTTAATTCGATAAAAACAAAATATTATCCAATATACATATATAAGCTGTAAAATTAAGTTGGTATATTAGCGAGAGCTATAAAAATAAAATAAAAGTTACTTTTATTCGAGTTTTTTTCGTCAACCAGATAAAATACAAGAGGGGAATTGTTTTTATCTTCGCTAGCAATTGCTGAAACTTCAATTATTCTAGATTCGTCGTTTTTGAAGTTAGTTACAGTGCGGCAGGCCCATGCATCTTTCTTACATCTGTCGGCTTCAGGTAATTCCGAGTTCTGTTTTAATGGCTTGCACGGATTGAAAGCATACGAAATTTTGTTTTTAGTAGGTGGGGTTGAGTTTTCAACGTTCGCATCGAATTCTCTATGAAATTTTTTAAAAAGATTATTTGAATGACGATAAATGTTATAATAAAATTAACATGAAGAATAAAGGAAAGGCGGCAAAAAAATATTAAGTAAATTAAATAATTATTCAGAGTGTTAGGGCTAGAATATACTACAGTATTTTTTCGATACAAGTAGGTGGAAATGTATGGAAGAAAAACGAACTGCTTACTTGTCGATCGAGGTTAGATCTATGGTAGTTCCATTGACATCGATTTTACCACATTCAAAAGCGTTTGTGAGCTTGAGTGTAGTTAAAGTTATTGCTGAGAGAGCAAAGCCAAAAAATTTCATGATAAATAAGAAGTTGAAAAAAACAAAAGTTTAATTCTAATTATAAAGTGTGGCAGGGGTAAAAATTAGGCGGTGTAAGCTTAGTATGAAGCTAGAAATAAAATGGGATTTTGCTTTAAATTAAGAGAGAAATCGATTAAGTTTAAGCTTGTGTGATTATTCGATATTTTAATTTTTATTTAATGAAATTTAGGGCAATATTATAAATGTTTTAAATACGATTTGTTTTGTGAAAATCAGTCAGAAAGAATTACTGGCTGATTTTAGAAATTTTAATTGGGGCGCTTTTAATCCTCCAAGTAATAATTACTAATAAAAACAAATGATTAAATGGAGTATTTTGAAAAGTCAAATTGAGATTGAAAACTTTTTATAAGGCTATGAAGTAAAAATATATCTACTCAATAAAAACTGTAATTATTATTGATATTTATAGTGGCTAATGAATTTTTCAGCCAAGGGCAATTAAAGAGACGCGGATTTTTGAAACTTTGTCTATTTTGTCTAACTATATAAGCATCAAATATTTTCGCATTTTTCTGGCCCAGGATTTATTTAAAGCAGAAGATTCCACCTATCCTGATAATTCGTAGAATGCGGCTTATAAACACTTTTTTTTTTTTGAGAACGGTGCTATAAAAAAAATAAAGTGCATTTTTTAAACTATTTCTTAGAAAAGTACGTATTTTCTTTTTTTTGATTCGCTCAACACATTTAATAAAAAAATCCATTTTACATCAGATCTTATCTATGCTTAAAAGAGACGATGATTTTTTGGAATTTGCGTATAAATTTGAATTAATCTAAATTCAAAGTTTTTGCAGAAACATAAAAAAAAAAAAATCTTGAGCAAGTGGCGCGGGATATAATAAAATAGCACGTGCATTTCAATGCTCTAATTTTTTTTCATGATTTTATTTTATTTTTTTGGTTCCAAAAGCGAACAATCGTAAAAATAAAAAGAGAAAGGGTTTGGCGTATAAGAGAAATTCTCACGAGAAGCGAAACTGTTATAGCTATTAATTTTGCTTGTTAAATTCTAACAAGAAATAAGAAATACTCGAGTCAACAGGTAATCCATTATATAGTATACGATAATAGAATTTTAATAAAATAAAATCAAGCTGATTAGTACAAGATTATTTAAAGATAAAGTTTCGCTAATTTGAAATAATCCCTCACACGAACACAGATACAGCTTATGCTATTTTCACGACTTTTTAATCGGCTAGATCGAGGTATCTAGTCTCTATTCACATATATTTGGAAATAAATCTCAATTTAAAAAAGTCAAAATCATTTGGATAGATTTTTGCCACTTCATGCTACTGTTTTATTACATGATCTTGTATATTTCAACATTGAAATTGCATAGAATAAAAAAAATATCATACACATCTGTAACACTCAATTAAATGCTTTATAATGCTTTAATTTCTCTTAAAATAAATTTTAATTTCTAGAAAAGATGAATGTAATTTTCAGCTATAAATGTTCAAAAAGCTTTATTTATAATTTTTTGATCATTTATTAAATCCCTCAGTTTTATAAGGGCTGTGTGAACTAAAATATAGCAACTTTTCTTAAAAAAAGGTTCTATCTATATGTGTCATCTTGTCAAAGATCTAGGGAATAATCGAATGAAATAAATATTAAAGTAAAAAGTAAAAACATATCATATCTATTGATTGCTTGTTTTTCATAATAGTAAGTGTACAAGGATAAGGTTAAAGTCTGAAAAATAAATAAAAAACAAGTTGAGTGTGAATAAATAAGAGTTGATGAGTTTTGTGGCGGATATTTATAGTATAAGCATGGGCGTGAGGGAACTCTAGTAAGGTATGAGCGATGTATCAATATGAAAACGAGAAGTAAAGCGAAATACTAGAAAAAAAAGGGGGGGGGTATGTATTGTGGAAATTTTGATAGTATATGTACTTGCATTTTGTTTCAAATTTTGGCAATTAGATATTTAGGAGTCTTTATCTTTTTTTTGGGCTTGCTTTGCAATCGATTTAAGGCGGCTTTCTTCAGAAACGTACAGAAACGCGCCAGAGATAGCCAAAAAACAGCCTACTCCGAACCCAAAAGAAATGTTGTTTTCAAACAAGACAAAAGACAAAAATAAGCTAATTAGCTTTCGCAGCGTTAGAACGAGATTTAGAGTAAGCGAAGTGACTTTAAGCGATAGGTAGTTGACGCCCATAGTGCAAATGACCTGAGAGAATAAGATTGCGATGAGATATGGCCAATTTCCCAAGATTGTCCAGCAGTGAAAGTATTTTCCAAATAAGAGGTTTCTAGTTACTGATGCGATATTGTTTAGTGGAGAAGGATTCGCTTCTAGAAGAGTGCCATGGCTGATAAATTCGGATTGTTTTGCGATTTCTGACCAAGAAAACGTGAAAAAAGGAAGAGCGAGGAAGTGCTGGAGGATATTTTAGATATTCATATAATTATTAAAAATGCAATGTAATTTATATTAAAAACTAATAAAGAGGGATTGGTTACACATCTAAGTGAAAAGAGCAGTTTAGTTTTTACGATAATAGATGGTATCGAAATAGTACAGGAGAAATAAAAAAAAGTATCATATAGTCATTAAAAATAAATAGTGAATAAAATTACCAGGTAAAATAAGGATTCTTTCCAGTTGCCATTGTATTTTTTGTATACGCTTTCTTGGTACAGCCCTAACATCGAGGCAAAGACGACAGAAGCCGCAAGCAGAGCAACGCCAGCAGTCCAAGTGTAAAAATCAGTGTCAAAACTTTCAACAGTGTTTTGCTTTAGAGGGCTAAAATTTTGAGTTGTTTTGGAAATTTTCCTCGAAAAAGCAGTCGATGTTATGACGCCAATAGTAACAAGAGCAACGGAAAAAAAGTGAGAATATGAATACTTTTTGTTCATGAACAGCCAGCCAAGGAAAATATTCATGCCTAGACTGCTAGATCTAAAAACGATGTGTAAAGGGATAGGGACTTTGTAACTGTATGCCACATTATTTAGCAGCGAAGACAGGTAATACAAAAAAACCATACAGATAAAGCTATGAAGCGGAATCGATCGTTTTGCAAGAGTTGGAGTATATTTCTCTAAAAAAGTTTTTGGGTTTTTGTTGAATTGAATTTGAGATGGGAATGATAATATTGAAATAAAAACGAATTGGGAAAAAGTCAGTAGCCACGCACAGTTCGGAGCAACTCTATTTTTTACGAAAAAAAAATATTAAAGACTGTTAAATACTAAGATATGGTATTTTTTGTTGACTATTGGATATTATTCTACAAACGCTGTGCATTTAAACCTCTTATTAAAAATAAAATTGAAAATTTAAATTCGTTTATATAGAGATAATTTGCCAGGTTAAATATAAATAATGAATTAGATAACTGTGAGTTTGTTTGCTAAAGAAGTAAAAGGGGATACGTACTTACCTCAGGAAATCTTCTAAAATAAGCACATTTCCGCAGCAACCACCAGTAATCATGAACAGAGAAAATATAATATCGGCAGAAAAGAATAAATTTGGAGCAACTATATCTAGAACTCCAGCCATTTTTACTATAGTCGATAAGGATATACTAACAGTCAAGTCGCAAAAGCAATTAAATAGTGGTTTCAAAAGAGTATACTATTTTTCTCTTCTGGGAAGATTTTAAACTAATAAATTAAGGATGTTTGATAGTAAGAGTTGAGGGAGAGAGAGGTAGGGAGAGTACCGAGTGGTGAGCGATATAAGTGGGAATGTATCGGTTCTATATTTTAGTGTGAAGTCTAAAAATAAAGTCGTAAACTAAATAAAAAGTAGAAGACTTGCGAAAGCTGTTACAGAGAGTAAATAAAAAAATATATATTCAGGGTTATTTTAGTTGTAAATCTGGCACGCTTATTTATCGCTTATTTAGTAAAAAGTAGACTTTTTTTTTTTAATTGGACTGAGCCGAATTTCAATAGTTTAATTTTAATCTTTTCTGTGGTAAAAAATTAGCTATACTAATATTCAGAATTGGTGATAAAAATAAAAAGCCAGTATCGCGGTAGTGAATCGAAATTGGTCGCTATTGGCTAGAAGCATGATGTGGGCAAAATGCATCGCATAAGAATCGGACCAACTATAATTTTTTATTTATAGATAGATAGTAGCCGAGATTAAGCGAAAAGTAACAAATAAAGAAGCGTCAGCCAACACGCAAAGCATTAAATGTACCCCCCCCCCCCCCC
>LSSN01000221.1:23648-39301 GCA_001970855.1 Smittium culicis
CCCCCCCCCCCCCCCAACTTATACTAGAGGCCTGGATTTGGTATAAATTAAACACGAGTATTTTAGCTGCAGTTGTACTAACATAATGGTGCCAGGCTTTAATTCTCCTCACATATAGCGAGGAGGAAGTGTAGTTTCACACGGCATAAATTGTATGTGGGGTATATTCTTCTAAAATCAAGTAATTCAACACTAATTGTTGATATTTGGTATCTGTTACGATGGCTAACTATATACCAATAACTATTTTCTCTAAATTTTGTCAACATTGATCAATTCAAGCAAATTATGAGGTGTGCTAAATTAGGTTAGAGAGGGCTAGAAAGGAGGGAGACAGGAATTACCAGTTAGAATAATGCCAATTTCCAATATTTAGGATCAAAGCTATTGCCATTATTCATAGTAGCCAGAGAAAGTAAAGTCAAATGGAATTATTGCCGAAAAACTCGTTTTTTTTTATTTACCCAATTCTGAATTAAAAATAGGGTTATTTTAGTCTTGATAGCTGCACAACTACTATCTAAGCGTATCGAAATTATGGCCATTAATTTCATCCGCAATTCTGGTAGATTAATTCGATTTAAAGACCTTATTAATGAAAATCCAGGCATTCAAAATTTTTTGGCTGCAAGATATTTGATTATATTATAAAAAATCCCAGTTCTCTAGCAGGTAAGCTTTCGAGGTACTAAGCATAAATTTTTTATGGAATAGTTTAGGAGTTATGTAATATTTTAGGGTATATCCTGGTTTTGGTATATTGTGTTTATATATATTGTTCAGAATAATTAATTTCAGCCTACTGCTTTCAGTTTGTTGGTTTTAATCAGTAAAAAACGGAAAGGACTTTTGGTATGTATACCTTGTTATTATTTTTTCTCCTACCCTTACTCAAAAGTTTTGATCTGAAATCACGTTGAATAAGTTATACAGCAAACCCAATAAAGTGTTCTTATCTATTTTATCAAAATAAATATATAGATATAAAATGCCCACTCTTGAGAGAAATTTCAGATGTTTAGTAGAGTAAGCCTGAGAAATTCAGCCAAAATATCCAAGTTTTGAAGAATAAAACAGTCAAGTTATTATCAGCATATAAAAAAAAGTTAGAAGGAGCAATTTCCACATGTATTGGCTGGATAAACATACTTGGATCTAATTAAGTATAAAAGTTATTGGGTGTGAAGTAATCAGCAATTATTTACTACAATGCCATAGATTTACTAAAAATTCGCAAAAAATTCATACCGAGTTCACATATGTTAGATAGATTAGAGATTAAATTATAATTAAAGCTTTAGATAGACATTTTCAGCTTGTAAACTTTTTTTTGAATTTAATCGCCAAGATTTATTATTACATCAATTACCAAATTTTCGATTACAGCTGCAAAGTTTCTATTTATTAGCGCAATACCAATTCAACTCCGAAAAAAAAAAAAAGCTAAAAGCTCCATTGTTCAAATATTCATCACGCTTTTTGCTTTTTAAAAAAATGAAGATTTCGAATCTAGTGAAATTTATATATTTTGCTGTTTTTATCTCAATATCACTCCTCAATGTACAAGCTTCAAGTGGCGATAGACAGCCAATATTCATAGACTGCCTTGAGAGATGCAAGCTGGAGAAATGCGAAAACAACAAAACTCCACTCCCAGTAATACTGCGCCTCACTTTTTGGAACTGTGAAAGTAACTGCAAATATACCTGCCAGCGTCAGATTACTATAGATGCTAGAAAAAACGGTCAAGAAATCCATCAATATTATGGGAAATGGCCTTTCATTCGATTGTTCGGAGTTCAAGAACCCGCAAGCGTTGTTTTCAGCGTTTTGAACGGGTATGCACATTTTATCAGCTGGAAAACCATAAATGACTCTATTCATCCTCTCAATCCGTCTAGATTGCTGTTAAAGGTGTATGTAATAATTGGTTGTTGGACATGGTTTTGGTCTTCTGTTTTTCATTGTCGCGATTTTGTGTTTACAGAAAGAATGGACTACTATTCTGCAGGGTTTACAGTGCTCTTCATGTTCTCAATTCCAACTCTGTATTTGCTGAGAAACTCACCTAAATACGTAACAAGGCTATTTATTATACTTCTCGGAGTATGCTATGTCAGCCATGTGTATTATCTTCAATTTGTTCGCTTCAGCTATACATATAACATGGTCGCAAATGCAATTGTTGGCCTTTTAGCAAATGTCTCTTGGATATTTTGCGCTATCCAGTTGTCAAGAACAGGAACAAAGGATTACTACGTGCCTATACTCTTGATTTTTGCTACTGATCTTGCCTTTAGTTTAGAAGCCTTTGACTTCCCACCACTTTTCGATGTCCTTGATGCTCATTCATTATGGCATGCCGCCACATTCCCAATAACTATCTTGTGGTATAGATGGCTAATCGGCACTTTCTCCAAAAGGTTGTTTTAACTTATCTAGCTTTAACTAAAAAAAAAAAACATTTATTATTCAAGATATACTCCCGCTTTTTTTTATATACTATTCGTTACTGCCCTTTACCTTTTTTTTTTTGGCACATTTCTATTAGGCTTTACTAGATTACTAATATATTAAATAAACCATTTTTTCTTATACATTCGCTGTAAAATCATCACACTTAGACTGCAACCGTCCCGTACCATACCCGAATAGATCCAAATAAAAAAAAATCACTGCTTAATCGTGTGCTAGCTAAAAAATTTCTAAATACGAAACAGCAGTTAGTCTCACCTCAGAGTTTCCCTTATGATGGATAAGTACGATCAATCTTTTAAAAAATCTCCAATCTTGTGGGTTTATCCTCATTTTTATTCTAACCCAATCCTCATTGAATAAACTTTACCTGTACATAATCTGACTGCTTTAATTCCCCCCCAATCTTCGTTTTGAGTATTTTTATTATTATGATTTCAAATCAAGCTCTCTTTTCTACTTATGAAAACCCATACCCCTTATTCTAAACTGATTTAAAAACTAAAATAGCTACCCCCAATAATAGAAAAGCATGTCAAATGATAATAGCTTGTGTTTAATAGTTTCATGTCAAAAGCAATTAGTATTTGTTTAATATTTTCATGTCAAAAGTAATTATTATATGCTTAATAGATTCACGCCAAAAGCAATTAGTATATAAATTTTATAATCATGTCAAAAAAAGACCTAGTTGAGTGATATTAAAAAGTCCTAATCTTTAAATTCGAATAATTATAATATTCTACTGGTGTCAATTGCTATGTTTATAAATACAAACCCTTTCCTAAACAATCTTATAAAATTCGTCTGTTAATTTTTCAACTTCACATACCTAAATCATATCATATACTATTCTTGGTTATACAAAAATTGAAAACATTATCTTTACTAAAAAAAAAAAGCTATATATACACACCAATTCTAAATATAATCGAATCTATTTCATGACTGTAACAAATTTTATTCAAAATTTAACATCTCTATAATTTTAAATATAAGTAAATACTATACTATCTACACTAATAATTATAAAATGAACTCATATACTATTAAAAATACCAAAAGCATACAGAGTTCGTTTCTTACCGACAATTACAGCTCAAAGAATGCAGAAAGGTCAAATGATATACCAAAATTTTCATCTGCCATAAATACAAAGAGTCATTTTAACTCTGATACCGTTAGCTTGAGCAAAAGATACTCCCAAAAGTTCACAAACGCTCAAAATAGCCTATCTGAACACGAGAATTATCACCAAAAAAAGGCAGAGTTCGATCATATAAGCTCATACGACTTTGGAAACTCGTCCTTTACGCCAAACGTTTATGAATTCAGTACTGAAGAGCACCCCTCAAAGAGAAAGAAAAATTTCAAAAGTTTAAACATAACCAAAAAATCAGAAAAAACTGTAAATGCTGATTCTCTTACCCATGAAAAGCACTCCAACAATATAGAGGATTCAATAAACTTGGTTACTTATAAAAACAACAAATACAAGGGTTTTAATATAAACACCAATAACATTGGCGTGGATTCTTGTCAAAAAACTAACATGTCCCTTAATTCTATAGAATTGAACTCGAGTTTCACTGGAAGCTACGAAATCATGTCTGATATCTCATCGTTTTTTAGTCCAACTGACAAACCATTCTTATACGAAAATAATTCTTGTTATAAAACGCACATATCCCAACACAATAAAAACGAAAATTTTACAAAAACCCCTACTGATAGTATAATTATAAATATCGATAGCAGCGAAAGCGAAATCGATGACGTTGCTATCACCAAAATCAAAACCAAAGCTGGCTATAAAAACACAATAAATTCACCTACTTTCAATACCAGCACTCACTTCACAGAAGTAGCGAATTATCCTCCAATAAAATCAGAATTTTTAGAAAATTTTACTGAGAGCAATACTACTAGTGCTTACAGCAAAAACGCCAACAAGAATGTAATAGTATCTATAATCGATGGCAATGGAACTGCCAGTGAAGTTGGAATTTGCACTCTAAACTTGGAAACAAAGGAGTGTATTTTATCACAATACGCAGACTATAGCGGATTTTCAAAGACTCTTTATAACATAGAATTATACAATGCCTCAAAATTAATAATATCTTCAGGCAACACATCAGGAAATAAATCTAAATTATATGAAAGGCTATATAGTAAAGTTCAGAACACTGACATAGTATTCGTGCCTAGAAGCTTCTTCAATGAAGAAAAAGGTAAAGATTACTAAGATTTTCTATTTTTATTTTTTTATATAAATTTAAATTTATTGGTACAAATGCAAATTTTACATTTTAAAAATTAGGCGTTGAAGCAATAAAAAATTGGATAGTTGAAAAGGATGAAACAATAATTATGCTATTACTTCAATCGAAGTATTACTGCCTATCAGCGCTTGGCGCATTATTCGAATTCTCTGAAAAAAATAACTATTTTAGCTATAAAAGTAAGTGCATAACCGCTGTATACTCAAATAATAACTCCACAATGTACATAGACACTACAACTTGCAAAGAGCTGGAACTTATTGAATGCACATCGAAACCAGGAAACCAATATTCTCTTTTTGGGGCTATTAATCAAACTTGTACTGCTATGGGAAGCAGAGCTTTAAGACTAAATATCCTACAACCGCCAACAGATCTTGCTACGATACATGGAAGATTGGATGCCATTGATAGAATATTATCTTGTGAAAGCGTATTTTTCGGAATTCAATCCGAACTGAAAAGCTTACCTGATACAGATAGTGTAATTAATAATGTAATATGCTTATTAATGTATATTAATTATGCTATTACTAAAAACAGTTTTAATGTTTTTATTTTATCCTCATAAACGAAACTTTTTTTAACAAAAAATCTCGCACTATTTCGATAAAATCATAGCTTTTCCAGAAAAATGGAAATCCTAATATCAAACGAGCTGAAACTAACATAAATAATGTTATAAATGTGTTTCAAATATTAAAAGTTTGCTGCAGTATTTCTACACATATTAATAATATAAAATGTGACCTGATCGATTCTATATCAAATGTAATCAATGACAATAAAGTATCAATACTAATGGCGAATATTAAAGATAAAATCAATGACGATTTTAAAGTAACTAAATCAGTTTTAGGATTTAGAAACTTAAGATGTCATTTAATCAAGGTAATTTCACGCCCGCGTCATAAAACTTATATAATTTTCGATAAGTAATCGGCATATTCAATAAATAAATCGATTTAAATTCATGTACTTGAACATTCTAGGAAGGTCAAAATGGGTTTCTGGATGTTGGTATGAAATAATTACTTGATAATACTTTTATTAATATGATGTTGCGGCTACTAACCATTAAAATTTTACTATGATGATAGCTAGAAAGACATTCGAAGAGTCCACAAACGATGCATTGAACTTGGTTAAAGTCTATTGCGGTAATTTTTTTAAAAAAACAAAAGTTTATTTTTTTATTTTATATGTTAACGCATCAAATATTTTTGGATAATATATAAAGGATAATTGTTTCTTTAAAACAATTTTATTTTGAAATATGTATAATAGATACGTATAACATTGCAATTAAGATACAGTACAAACATCCACATGGATATCATTTATCTGCGAGAGTCGAAGATTTTGCAGAAATCGAGATCCCTCAAGAGTTTTTGGATATGAAAAAAAGGCAGAAAATGTACCATTTTACTACTCTAGATTTAGTAAAGCTAAATGATAGGATCCAAAATTCAATAACAGAGATCAATATATTGTCGGATAAGCTTGTAGGAAATATAATAAATGATATCCTTCAGAATATTGATATTCTATATAAAGTATCAGAAGCGTTCGGGTTGCTTGATATGATACTATCCTTTGCGAGTTTAAGCACGAATGTTGGCTTTGGTAAATCAAAAACAACGCTTATATTTTTATCTAGTTTTACGAGTTACTTTTTTCCCATATATATATATATATATATACTGTGCTAAATTTTAAGCTACAAAAATTACAGCATGGACTAAATTTTGAAAATATATTAGTTAGGCCTCAATTCTCCGATTCTACAGAGATAATTGACAGTAGGCATCCTATCCTAGAGATATTTTCTCCGCCAGCAGTCCCAAACACAATAAAAGCAGACAGTTCTAGTCCACTAACACTTGTGATCGGATCAAATATGAGCGGAAAGTCAACATATATCAGGCAAATAGCTTTGTTGACGATAATGGCTCAAATAGGGTGTTATATACCAGCGAAATCCGCGAAATTCCGTGTAGTTGAGCAAATATTTTCGCAGTTGAACCACAATGACTCGCTGGAAACGAATGCCTCGAGCTTTATGGTTGAAATGAGGTCAATGTCAACGATTTTAAAACTACATACTAACCGTAGCTTGATCATCATTGACGAGTTATGCAGAGGAACAGACGAATTTGAAGGGGCTGCGTTGTGTTATTCGATACTAACGGAATTGATGAAGTCAAAGGCCATTATATTTTTCACTTCGCATTTTATTTCACTTTGTAGAGCCTCGCAAAAAAACCTCAACGTTAACACTCTTTGCATAGGACCTGAGGTAAGCATATTCGATCATTAAATTTATAAGTAATTATCTATATGATTTAGTAATGTGCCTTAATTAATCCATATTAGTTAATTTTATATACCTGCGGGTGGCACAAGCTTAAGCAGTCTTCACTAGTTAATTTAATGTTCAAAAATGTAATTAGCAAAAGTAATTTTGTGTTCGAATTAAATCTATAGATATACAAAACCAACAGTTCTTCAATGAGGCATAAAGCTAAGGCTATAAAAGAAATTCCAGCGGAGGTCTTGAATTATGGCAAGTAGATATTATAATTAATATTGATTTATGACTATCGATTTACACTAAACTAGAGTAAAATACTACACAAAAAGTGTTTGCAAACCAAGCAGATGTCATATGGGGAATACTCAATTAATCAATTTAAAAAATATATTGTAATAAAAAAAATAAACTATAGGAATAAACATAGCCAAATCCATTGGATTGCCAAACAAAATAATTGAAGAAGCAAAAGAAATATCAAGAATTACAGACACAAATTACTAGGATCTATTGTTTGTTTTTGGGATTAATTTTTTTTAAAAATATAGTCTTTGTAGTTTATAAAATAAAAATTCAAAAATATGTTAAAGGTGATAAAATAAAATTTTGAGAAGATATAAAAAAATTCGAAAGAAAGACAAGTTCAATAAAATGAATTTTCATATCACTTAAGTGTTAGGCGGAGGGTTTATAGGGCAGCAAGGCCAACATTGGATGCTTCCATTTGTTCCTTAGCAAAGATTTCAAAGTAGTTGAAGATGATGGTAACAGCGAGAAGAATACCAGTACCAGAACCGATGGCACCCATTAAATCGGCACCAATGGATAGCAAGGCAATGATGACACCACCAACAGTAGCAGCGGTTGGGATGATACGTTTGAGTTCCTTGTACATAGAAGTATCACGGTGACCAGCAATTACAGTTTGTTGATCGCGGAGTTCTTTGGCAACATCACGAGGACCTGAACCACTAACATCGAGCCATGCGCGGGATAGCAAAGCACAGATAGTGATCATATAGATAACATAGAAGAAGAATTGGATAGGATCCTTGAATGAGTGGATGATAGATCTTGGTGGAGTCATGTAGTAAACAATACCAGAAACTGGAACAAAGTGAGAAGAGCCTTCAAAAGGTTCCCATTTGCCCAAAAGTCCAACAAGGAAGTTTTCTGGGAAGCGGTTGAACAAGAGCTGAGAAAGGAGGAAGATGTTTGAGGCGAGAGCAGATTGGAGCATGATAGGCATGTTGGAGGTGTAGAAGAGTTTGACAGGGTATGAAGCTCTGTGGCCACGGAAGCGGGCGGACTTGACTGGGATTTCAACTCTGAAACCTTGAAGGTAGATGACGGTGGCAAATACCAAGGCAGTAGCTAGCAAGTTGGTAAGATTTGGCAAGTTGGAACGGTAAAGTGACTCGAATAGAGCGCTGAACTTGTTCTTTCTAACAAACATTAAGTGGAAGAAAGCAATAATGGCACCTTCAAATTCTGGACCTCTTCCGGAGTTGATGGTGAGAGGTGAGAGAGCTTTCCAGATAATATCTTCGCAAATGTTGACGGCAATGAAAAGATTGATACCAGAACCGAGACCGTAACCTTTTTGGAGCAATTCGTCAAGCAAGATAGCAATCAAACCGGAAACGAAAAGTTGGATGATCAACAAAAGACAAATACCGACACCGAGACCTTTTGGCTCACCGTAGTTACCAGTCATAACAGCGACGGTAGCAGAACCGAAAGTAATAAGCATAGCAAGTACTATAAAGAGATTGATGAAAAATGAGATTAATATTTATTTGATAAAAAAAAGCACATGAAAAGATGGGATAATAAAGAAAGCTTACATTTTTGAGCACCAGAGAATAAAGCACGATCTTCGCGAAGGCTGTAGTCAACTTCGATCAATTGAGCACCGGCCAAAAGTTGCATGATCATACCAGATGTGATAATAGGGGTGATACCAAGTTCCATCAAAGTACCTCTGTTTGAGGCCATGATGACTCTCATCCAGTACAAAGGATCAGAGGAGTCTGAGGATACAATACCATATAGAGGTACTTGGGACATTACTAGGTATATTAGCAAAGTGACAATAGTCCATAGCAATTTCTGGTTGAATGGGACTTTGCGATCGGGGGAAGCGATTTCAGGAATCACAGCCATAAATGGCTTAACAAATTCTAGGAGCCTCACTAAATAAAAACATTTATGAATAAGTTATTTATTAATAAGAAGAGTAAACGAGTAAATAATGTCATCTGTAGGGGGTAGAACTTACTCTTAGATTATGCAAGGTTAAAGTATCCTAACTGAAATCAATGTGAGTCAAAGGTGAAAGAGAAAGTAATAAATATTTGGAAAATCAAATATTATTGAAACAGAGCTGGAAATATGAAATATGGGTTCAGAAGCTTCTAAAGTAACTGAATTTATAGAATGAAGCAATTAGAAAACATAAAACGAGCAAAGAGATCAATCTCGATAAAACTTATGCAATTATTGCTGTCATAGTCTTATTAGCGTACAGCCTGAAAACCCAAACTAACCTTTCGCCTGCTGCCAAATACTTCCAATCCGCGCTAATTGGCTCCCTCGCTTTTAATAATAGCTCCCAGATGCATTCGCTAATAATCCCTGCCAATCACCTGCGCATCTTTGATATTCAATCATTAAAGCCGTATACGAATAGCTCAATCATTCGCTAAATCTCTCCATCCCAATTTTGCAGCCAATAATCATCGCATATTCAGTACTGTCTAGGATACTCCAAAGGAGCTAATAGCTAAATTATTATTAGCAAATCACCGTTAGCTCCAACGTGGCAAAAATGTACCACTCAACCTATCATCACTACCATTTTAACGTAACATATATTGCCCTATCATCCCCCCATATTTACGATTTATTCGCTGCCAATAAAATAGCCAATCCTTGGCTTCTAGTGTATGTTTGATATTTTGATAAATATAAGCTATTGGTCCAGCAAAATATCTAGTAGACCAACCACTGTGCAATATTAGTACCTCTATGCTATCATTTTTTCTCGCCACTATCTCATAGCAAGAATTGGGCAAGAAGTCACTATATAGATATGAATTCGATACTATCCAATACCTGGGACTGAACATGCCGTAAAAATATTAGTAATTGGTTTGAGATTCGTTAGGGCAACAAACGTAAGATTCTAATTAAATCCCACCAGTTAGCTTCTCTTGGATAATTGAGAAATAGCCTAGCCCCTCCCCATCCAACGCTCATAAAAAAAACGAAATATTGATTCGTATATTATTTTTAAGCAAATTAATTATTTGCTGTTAAAATACAATAAACCAATAATTCTTAAGGCCTCGAAATTTAATAATTTTATGAGCATAGCTTGTTATTTTTTGTAGGCCAAAAATAGTCTACCGCCCGCGAAAGGATTAACTGATACTTTTCTGTTATTATTTGAGCACTTTCACGAATCCTAACAAACTCAATTGTGAAATTTAAGCGCTATGCTTAGCCCCTCATCTCAATTTTGATAAAAAGATTTCGCCATTAGCCCCAATATCTAGTATTATATATGCTCCCTAGCAACTTTGCCACAATTTTTATTGTGTTTTAGGACCCATATGGCTGAAGTCATAATTGAACCATTGTTTCCCGCTCGCTCTTTAATAGCACCATTGTTTGTGGCTGTTTTTAATCTACAAAGGTTAGTCAACTAAAGTATGTAAATGTAGATTAATTCCAATATTCACTTCTTGCTATAGCTTAATTGCTAATAGAGTTTTTTCATAAAAACCACCAGGGTTCAAGTTATTAGTATTTATTAGTATCAACCTATGTGATAAATAGTTCAACTCTTTCACAGCTAGTCTTATTAATTTGTGGTCCAAAAATGAAAAACTTTGTTTTATAAATATAATATAGCATTTTCCCAGACAACCTCTTATAAAAAAAGTATCAATTGATTCATTTATGGTTTATAACTAAATTAACCCTTTCCTGTCCAACTCTCTTTAAAAAAGCTCAATTTATTGTTTTGTATATGATTTAATAAGCAAATATATTATTTGCTGTTATTTTAAAATATACCGATGTATCTAAAGACTTTGGGATTAAAGTATTATAATTGACCATAATTAGAAATATTTAGAGGGTCAAAAACAGTCTACCGTCCGTGAAAGGGTTAATAAATTACTGCTTCTCTGTAACAACACAATCTTTGGATTTAGTTTAAGGTATTAAATGATAATTATTGAACACAGTTGGCTATATTTCTTAGACCATAAAACGGTCTACCTCCCAGAAAATGGTTAACCCTTTCCCGGGCAGTGGACTATTTTTGGACGACCGAATATAGCCAACTGCATTCTATTAATACTTCAATTCCGAGGCCTTATAAAGTAATGATATATTGTAAAATCAAATTAAATAATAAACTTGCTTATAAATCATAATCAAATCATAAAATAATTTTTTTTATAGATTGTTGGACGGGAAAGGGTTAACTATGTTTAAATTTAGTTAATTTACTTTTTATAGGTATTAATAATTTATGTGAGTATCAGTATATAGAATTTTCTCATTATTTTTTTGCTTTCACAACAGCTTAAACTTACACTTATGTAAGTCAATTAATTTCAGAGTTAACTCCAAATGAATTTTAATAAGTCAATAATTATGAAAAAAAAACAATTCAAAATTTCTTGATATCTATTATCAATTAACTATAAGGTTCTTACATATAGTAATATTTTATTCATATATAAATGTTTAAGCCAGCATAGTTTTGGAGTACTTTTACTTTTATCTATTTATTAATAGTTTATATCTATTCAATTTTTATATAAGATTGATAAATTACAAAAAATCACAAGATTAAAATTTTCTGATTTATTAAACCGAGAAAATAAAACGCGAGTACACATTTTATACTGAATAAAAATTAATAGTACAAAAATTCTTGTATTTAAAACCTTAAAAATTGGTCTTTTTAACGCTTTAAATTGTAAAATTCAATAAACATTTTTAATATTATATATATAATGTTAAATAAATCAAATTTCTATTACTAATATCTTATTTGAAATATTTTTGGTCTTTTAGAATAAAATTTCAATCGAGCTAGCAAATATAAAAACTAAATCTTATAGAAAAAAACTGCCTTTAATTTTAAATTAACAAGTTATCGGTTTTGAGACCGTTAATAGTTAATAGAATGGCAGATAAATAAAAGAAATGCTATTTATATCCAAGACTTAGTTATTAGATATACTATATTTTAACTTAATTTCGAATACATATTATTAATTTATTAATTTAAATACTCTAAAATACACTAAAAATAATATGTATATATAAATATATTTGACCTAAATCCACATTTAGTTGACGCCAATGTATATATATATATATACTATACATGGAATCATTTTATTATTAGTATACAACCTTAATTTTGAATGCACTAAAAATGAGTAAATAATAATTTGGTTATTTCTATGCTTTCTGTTGATTTTTACTTTTAAATTATCGTATCACAGTTTCCTTCTATTCATCTTTATATACAGAAGCTTGTTATTATACGCCCTCAGATAAAAAAAATTAAAAATATTCTAATTTATTTCCTCCAGCACATATTGATATAGAGAAAATGTCGATGAGATATCAAAAACGAGCGTAGAAATCACAAGGAAAGTTAAATGCTCACCGCCCATTGCAATATTTCTTGGAGTAAAAGCCTGTGAAATATTATTCTATTGATTTGGTGAATTAAAACAGTTTCACAAAAAAAATAAGGCTAACTTTTTAGTGCATCATTTGACAAAATATGGGGGTTTATTAAACTAAAATTACAATATTGTAGATATTAGTAGACTATGAAGTTCAAGAATATAGATTATATTTAGTTTTTTTATTTCAAATAAACAATTCATATTATCTTTAAATAAATTAAATTCTTTATTTATCATAAAGATTAAAATAAACTAGAACTATATTGCGTAAAAAATAAAGTTAATTTTTCAGTCAAAAAAGTGCCTCACAATTGACAAATTATAGTAGAAAAAAAAATGAAAAATTCTTTTAATAGAAAAATTAGCTTGAGGCAATAAATCCTATTTTTTCCTGTAAATTTTATCAAAATTTACACCATTTAGATATACAAACAGGCAATGGAGTTAATACAGTCTTAAAAATAAAATGATCCGATTTCAAATTTTGTTGGTATAATTCTTATTTTAAAAAATATAGATATATTGCCCCTACAAGTTATGTTTTATATTTTGAATCGAACATTACGTTACATTTTGCAAAAAAATTTTCAGAATATGTCTTTAAACAATAATTTATAAATTAATTTCTTTAAATCACATTTTTTATTATAATTCCTTGTTCAATATAATATTGTACAAAGGAAATTCAAAGTATGATAGGTAAATTTAATTACAATTCAACCAAAAAATGCGCATTTATTTTCGCTAGTTTTTTTTTTTTTTTTTGAACAATAAACGAGCTCGAGTTAACAATATAATCCTACCCACAATTAGGTACAGGAATTTTGAAACATTAATTATCGTAAAACGAGGCTAACTTTAAAAAATATAATAGTCAATTTTCTCGATAGCTTTTTAGATATTAACCTTGTCTATCTACTAAACTTTTTTTTTAATAGAATGCTGCTATTTTTTTTTTCATTCAGCATTTATTTAAATACCATACAGTACCATACTATATCAAAATTAATTACATAATCGAATTAAGATGAATAAGCCTTGAAATAGCACAATCAAAGGGTTAACGCATGGACTTGATTTTAAATTCTTAAACTTCATTAAAAACTATTTTAATTTTTAGTTATGGTTGGAATTATTAAGCATTATAAACTTTGTATGAACGGGTTTATAAAAAAAGTATATATAAAGGATAGATTTTTACTCTATCTATCATTTAAAGAGAATCAGTAATTTTAAATCAAACGCTTATCAATAACTTTTACAAAAAGCAGAATTCTCAAATATGAAGATATCTATCGCTAGCTTAGTTGTTTTTGGCTCATATGCTGTAAACTCCCTATATTTAGGCAGCCCAAATATGATCGCACAAGCCTCACTAAATAAAAGACAATCTGATTCTAAAGATAACAACGATTCAAATAGCTCAAATAACGATGGTGGTGTTGTTGTTAATAATGCTGTCACCATAAAAAACGTTTCCAGCGATAGAAGCAGAGGTGAAAACAACAGAGTTGACAATAGCAAAAATGACAATAACAGAGGTGACATTAACAGAAGCGGGAGTGACAGAAGTGACAGCAACAGAGGCAGAGACAGAGGCAGAGACAGAGGCAGAGACACTAATAGACGCAGAGGCTATAGACACAGAGGTAGAGATTGGTACTGGGATAATAGACCAAAATCATCCTTTATCAATTTGCTAGTATATGTTCCATCAAACTACCTCAATGAAATATTTGAATATCTATACTTGTATATACCAGAATTTAAAAGAAAATGGAACTCTGACAGAGATTTCCGCAGAAGATGGGAAAGAGAAGATAAATTTAGAACCTCTTGGTTTAACCGCATAGATTATAAATCATGGGCAGTAGTAGAATAATATGTCATGGCTTTAATACTTTGTATACCTAGTGTTTGTTTTTTTACTAAGCTCATAAAATAAAAATCACTTTTAGCTTTAAAAACCAAAATCAATCGTTCAATGTCTATATTTTTTATTTTATTGGATGATGTTGCTAAAGCTTAATAATAGATAAAAAATCAGTTAAAAAATCATATCTTCAAATATAGAGCTGTAGCAAAACTCATTTTACCTTTTTCTTTCATAGATTCGTGGATTTGTATGTTATAAGATGATCAAAACTACCATAAATCATGTCTATACAGCTGGTGTATTTTTTGTCTCATTTATATCGATTTAATAGTTAAAAAATATTCATGCAAGTTCAAAAAAATTAAAAAAAAACCATTCATATATTTATATTTTAATATTAATACAGTATACTAAACTTTATTATTAGTTTTTTTCTCTAATTATCAATGTTATACCTAGTAAATTTCTTGTATAAGTAGACAAAATTTCTAAATAAAAGACACGTGGTAAGAATAATACTGAATATGTTTTAATATGAATACTTTAAAGTTAGTAATTATTTTAAAAGCTAGAATTTTTTTTTATCTTTTTTTTATTAATATTTAACCCTTTCCCGCGCAGTAGATTTTTTTTGAACCGCCAAATATAGCCAACTGCGTTCAATGAAAATCGATTGATTCCGAGAAATTAAGGATTATTGGTATAATGAAAAATATTAGCAAATAATAAACATGATTAAAATTCACGAACGAATCATTAAATTGGACTTTTTAAAGAGTGTTGGACGGGAAAGGGTTAAACCAAGTTTTGTAGAAAATAAATTGAAAATTAAAATATTAGTGTAAGTATGAGTATAGGGGCTAGCATTTATTTTATAATGACTTTGAAAAAAAATTTTAAACGAATATAATTGGTTATTTGACCGAAGAAAGAATATGATTCAGCTTTAAATTATTGGAACAGATATTTTTAAGTAT
>LSSN01000222.1:0-23846 GCA_001970855.1 Smittium culicis
TTGAAATAACTAAGTTTAATATAATCTTGAGTCCCTAAAAAATATTACTTTGTAGTAGGATTGCAGAAAATAATAATAATACTTTTAAGCTATAAGCTAATCAATAAACTCTTCATTTTAAACGAGTGTTGGACGGGTTGGATCAAATGGGAGCTTCTCTGGAGAAGCGTAACCCTTTATTATATGAAATTTATATAATTATTGGTATTCTCAGATAGCCCTGTCATTACATTTTATAAAAAGATTCTAAATCACAAGTAAAGATTGTTATTAGGAAATTTTTAAAAGAAATAGTTCCACTGATTGAAATAATCTCCCAAATATGGGATATTCTTAGATAGAGAGGTACTTATTTTCCTTCAAATGTTGGTTTTTAATAATAATTTGATATTACTATTGGCTAAACTTTTTAACCCCATTTGATAATACAATCTAGTTGAATTTAACCCCATAGAAAAATTTGAAGTCAAGGAAAATTTTAATAGAAAATTTTTCGCTCGCCAAAAGAATCGCCCATATATAAGGCATAACTAAAAAACATCTTCTAAACAAAAAATGATTATAAATAGCATAAAATATGTATTTATAGACTAAATTAAATTAACCCTTTCCCGCATAACATTCTTGAAAAAATGAATTTATTGATTCGTCTGTTATTTAAAAGCAATTTTATTATTTGCTGTTTTTATACTTCTAGCCAACATTTCTTAAGGATTCAGAATTACAGTATTATAATTCATCTTATTTGGCTATAGTTTAAAGGTCAAAAACAATATACCACCCGAGAAAGGGTTATGAGAGCAAGTTATTTCAAATTTTGAAATGCAATAAGCAAAATTACAAGGATTAAGTGACTAATAATCCTATTTTCTAATATATAGGAGATTATTTCAAAGATTGTAACATTTCCTATAAAATTTTTCTTACTCATAAGCATTGCCTTTATTTTTTATTCTTATTATAAAAAATCTTCAAATGGATTATCTGATAAAACCAATACATTTAACAAATATAAATAAGCAAATAGAATTTCTAATTTAAAAAAAATTTCAGTCTCTCCTAAGAATATACCATATGAAAAAATTTTTAGGCAATTTTTTAAACTTATTTATTATTTTAATTTATTTAAAATTATAAAAAAAACATTTTTTTGTTAACTATTTAATATAAAGTATATTTGAATTAATATATATTATATATCTGAACGCCAAATCAAAATATAAAAATATTATTCATCTCGTATAATAGTCTGATATTTTATGTAAACAATTTATCAAAAAAAAAATTTTTTTTTTTTTTGATTTTTTGAATGAGTGTTTATTTATAAAATAAAAGCAACAAAAAAGACAAATTATAAATGCTTATTTATAAGGCTTTAATTTTGCATGTATTTTTTTCGTTTTTAGGGAAAACTTGTATCTTAATTCATAAAAAACGGGTTTAAATGGTATTTTTTATAAAGCTAAATTGAATAATTGGCGTTAAAATGTTTATTTTTTAAATTCTAAATTATTTTATAAAATATTTTGATTATAAAATTTAATATAAAATAAATTCTTCCTCAAAATACATATTAATAATGATCTATATAGATTTCTAAGGTTCTATTATCTAATAGACAATAGTAGCAATAACTTTTTAAAAATTGATAAAAATAAAGTTAATGTAATTAGTTATTTGATTCGCTTATTGGAAAAAATATAAATATATATATTTCAACTGCTAAGTGCACTAAAAACTCGAAAAAAACAAAAATATACTATATAAATCTTTTTAGAAAGTATCAATTCATACAAATAAAGTTTAATTTTTTATTGATTATTATTATAATTTAACCAGTAATATCACTCCTCGTTTCTCTACGAATATTTATTGGATATAAATAAAATTATATTAAAGTGTATATGACTGGATAATTTGGTTAAGAAATCTATTCGTTTAAAGAAAAATATTAGATAGAATATGAAGATTTAATTTTCCAATGTAAAAATTTATTCATTAATTTCTAAAAAATAATATATAGTAAATAAGGCATAGATAAATATCTCAAATAATCATATAAAAATCATTTTCGAGATGATTATTATCGAATTAGAGCTTATTATACATGTTTTTGGATACTCTATTGAAACAGTAAATTTAAACTAATTATTGAAATTTTTTTATTATCTAGAAAGTTTCACATAAAAAAAAGTATTCTGTAAATCTTTTATACCTGATAATGAAGCTATATAAGACATCAACTATCATATTTCGTAAAAATTTACTTTTTTATAAGTGAGTGAAAAGATTAAGATTATTGTCGATTTTTATATTTAATTATGATTTAAAAATGCATATCTATTCATTTATATCTTTAAAATATATATTAGATGACTTATCACTTCGAAATTAATAACGGCAAGATATCTTTATAATTAAATAAATATATTAAATCTCAGAATACATTTAAAAAAAATTTCTAGCTTAGAAAAAAAATAAGCATGATAAAAAAATTAAATTATTTATTTTTTAAAAATATTTTAAATAAGCTTAAATAATTGTCGCTATAAAGACATCATTTTTTGTATTAATAAACTCTCTGAGAAAAAAAAATCATTTTTTATTAGTGGAATATTTGAAAATGTAACAAGTAAAAATTTTTTTAAGAATTATTACTTTTTCGTCTTTCACAATTAGTATATAATGAAGTTTAATATTACATTTAAATAAAATTTCTTTATATTTTAAGTTTTTGAAATTAAATCTTTTTTCTATCCTGTTTTCTATTTAATAATTGTGAATATATTATAGATATTAAAAGTCGCATTATAAAATAAGAGTAGATTAGGAAAGTAAAGATTTGAAATTTTTCTAGCTCGATTTCAGAATTATACTAATAAAACTTTTCAAATATAAGTATAAATTAAATTTAAAATAAAATATGTACTATGCAAAAATTGTAGAAAAAAATAAAATTAAGATTAATTGCTAATATATACAAGAAAAAAACATTGAAAATTATATATATACTAAACCGGAGTGTGGAATTTATACTAAGGAGCTTTTAGGGTAATATATACGAATATAATTATATATTTCAGATTGAATTTTTTTTAAAACCAATTTGGATTATTTTGTTTTTTATGTTTTGAATTTTATAATATTGAGAGTCGTTTTGTGAAAAAACACTTTAATATGAGCTGTATTAAATTATTATGTATTGATATTAAAATTTTTTCCAAGATTTTTAGATTATGCAAACAGATTTCGATTCTAGTATAATAAAATTTATAATTTTTCGATTCAAATTATTTGTACTAACCAAAATATTATATTTATAATGAAAATTTTATCATAAATTCTAATAATATATTGTAAAATATAATCACATATATTAAAATGAGATTCCTTAGGCTTTTAGATCAAGGTTTCGTACTGGAAAATATTAGATAAAAGATAATTTCAATTATTTTATAAAAATTTTAATTTTTTTTATTTTATAGCCTATAAAATAATTTATATAAAAATTAATCATAGCTTTCAGTTATTTACCAGATTTTTATAGGAAATTTTCGGCTTTTTTATTTCGGGAGAGAGTTAAGAACCTTTCTTTTTTTGCAATAATTATATATTTAATCATTAAATTTCATATTATTATTTGATAAAATTATTGATGTAATTAATTCATGTTAAATATATATCTAAAAACTTATAATTTAACAATAAATATTTATTCACAAATTTTTTAAACTTATTTTATTGACCAGAAGAAATCATAATTAAGGTAAATTAGCTCATTAAGTATAACTTTTGAGCTTAATCTGAATTAAAAATAAAGAAATATATTATTATAATTTTTTATATCCATATCTTATTATGTTTAAATTATATAATTATAAATAGTAATTTAATTCTTTTTCACAGTTTGAACTTCAAAATATCAAAAGTATAAATAATTAAAAAAGCTGAGTAAATTTTTTGAATGTCAAGTGATTAAAAAAATTTTAATCAATTATATTTATTAGGTATAAAAAACTGTGAATTATCATTAACGATAAAAAAAATGATAAAAATATATTAAAATAGAGACTTTCTAGTTTTTATCATATTGGTTTAGCATTTTAGCTAAAAATATAAAATTCTAATACCAATTTCTGCTTTATACATTAACAAGATTTTATTTGGAGCTATAAATACCCTTATGAATATTTTTAAATATTATTCTTATTTTTTTAGTGGTTTTTCAGCTCATAAATTTATTATGGCTATTGAGTTAATTTATTAAAGATAATTTTGTATATTTATTACAATTATCTTATTTTATAACCCAATTGACAATTTTTTTAAAGTTATTAAATTATTTTGAGCATATTTATAAATAGTTTACGTTTTTTTATATGATAATGGGTTTTCCATCTTTTTTTTTAAAGTGATGAAATAAATGATTCTTTTTTTATCAAATATATTTATAAATATTTATATAGCATTAAAAAATTTACTAGAAAGTCAAAAAAAAATTAAAAAATTAAAAATGAATATATTCCAAAAAATCAAAACTAGTTAACATAAGATTAAAAAAAATTAAAAAAAACTTTTTTATTTAGATTATACTAGAAATCTAAACTAAGGAGTCTATTTTTGATTATTTACACTACATTAAATTAATATAATATATATATATTTATATGTATATTTATATGTATATTAGCTATAAAATTCCACATAAGTAGTTTGAATAAAACATAGTACTTTTTTGTGACTTTTATTTTAATATCATAAGCTCTTCTGATTAAAATAATATCTGAGTATCCTTATGAGTCCTCAAAAAATTTTATGTAGTTTTGTTTCTAAAGCTATAAATTTTTTTATTTTACGATTAGATATTTATAATCTATAAATATAACAATATAACAATATAAAACTGAAATATTATAAAATACAATTTATTAAATAGAATAATAACATTTTTAGTATGAAATTAATAAATATTATGCTCTATACGAATTTATCAACACTAATATAATAGTGATGTCTTAGTTTAGAATTTCTTTTTTAAAAACAGATTGTATTAACAAGTTAAAAAAATCTCGGGGTTTATAAAAAATAAATGAAAAAAATATTTTTATCGTTCAATATACAATAAAGATAATTATTTATTGTTATAAATTCTTCTGTGAATTCTCATCAGCGAAATTATATTAGTTTAAATATATTTAATACCAATATTATTTCTAAGAAGGCTATAATATTTTTGAATGCATACGTTATACAAAGTCATAATATTAATTTTTCTCGAAAAAAAAAAAGTAAAGTTATTATTGAGCTGATATTAATAGAATATACATACCAGTGATAATAAAAAATAGGACCCTTCCCACCAGAATTAATAATTTAATCTCTTACCCTTGAATAAGTTAGTAATTAAGTTATATGAGAATTTTTGTCGTAATATTGAATTATAATAGAGATTTATTGTGAATTTAATGGTAAATTCGGTATCTCATATTTAAATTACATCCTCAAAATTTCATATTTATCATTAACTGTCTTGAATCAAAGATAGTCAATTTTTTTCCTATTTTACTGCTGTGAATTTATAAGTAATATTAATTAATTTCTTATTAAACTCCAAAAAAATTGAGGTTATTGAGTTTAAATTTTGATTGTGATAATATCTAATAATTTTAGCTTTTATGGTAAGATAAAGAAAATAAATAAATTCTGATTGATTTTATTTTTATCGATATTTATAGCTAAAAAATTTAATATATCTCTTTTATTTTTTTAGAGCGATTGAAATAACCGGTCTGAAAATATTTAGTTTTTAATAAAATATAATCCAAGTAAAGATCGAAATGCTGAATTTTTATTATTTTGGCTATCCACACAATATAAAATTTTTTAAAAAACACATATATATTTTTATAATCTATTTAAATTTAATACGAAAATTAAAATTTTTATTTTATCTACAAATTTTCTTACATAATTTAATTCAAGAAATATTAAAATTTGTTTATAGCTCACAATTTTGTATTTTGTATTTTTTATTTATTTTAATTTAATTTCGAATGTATATGTCGGATAATAGTTAAATCGCTGAGTATAATTTATATTTTATACAATTTTAAGAAAAATTAGAAAATAAAAATAAATGAAAAGTTAAAGGGAAAATTCGAAATTAAACTACTCTATTTCTAAATAAATTTAACGTAAATTATTAATTTTTTTATTTTTTGAAAATAAAGTGAATATATGATTGGTTAAAATAATAAGAAACGAATTTAAATGAGAATTTATAGTTATAATAAAAATTTAATAATAATAGCATATACTAAAGCAAATTCACTTGTGATTATAGGGAAAGTTAAGTTCTACTATTATTATTTAAACATAAATCAAAATGAATCTGATATAATTTTTTGAGTATGGTAAAGATGAACTAACCTGTTTCTGAGACTCACTCTCGAGTTATTTCCATTAAACGGGTCATTTTTTTAGTTTAAAAATTACTTCAATAGTTAATAAATAAATAAGAATCATTTTATAACAAACATTAAATCGTTTCCAATGACTTAAATATAGATTAATTAAAAACTAAAAAGATTTTACTTACTTAAACCAGTCTAAAACTTTAAATATAATATTTAAAATTTTTTTAAAGCTTTCTATGAGATCACCAAAAAATCTTTCTAAATATTAATCCATAATATTTAAGACCTTAATTTTTAATAACTTTGTGGAATTTTAATAAAAATATACAAAATTTATATCATTTCAAACTATTTTATAATAGTAAATAATGTTATTATTTTATAAAATTGGATGCCAATTACTAGTATTAGCTAAAATTTATCTAACAATATTTATCATATATCAATTTTTTTTGATTTTAAATTACAGATATCATCGAAAATTTTTTTTAGCTCGGTTCATATTTTAGAGACCGCTTTTTCTAAATTAAATTTTATTAAATAAAAAATTCATATAATTGTAATACATTTAAAATTAAGAATTTTTCATTTCAATTATATTAGAAAAAATTTTACATTTAATTTTTTTTTACATTTTTTTCATAAAATAACGGTTTTAAATATGTATTAAAATATATAATCATGATAATAATACACTAAGTAACAAAAAAATATAAAAATTTATTAATATTTTAATCAATGGTATATATGATATTGAACATTTATTATTTCTGCATTAAAGTTTGCTCATTGCATATAACTTTTTTTGATTATTAGTTAACTTTTATTTTTTGTATATTTAAAATTTAAATCAATACACATCGCTTAATTTTTAAAGTTTTTTTTTAAAATAAAAACCAGTTCAAATATTCGAAAACTCCTTCTAATCAAATATAAACATTTATTTTAACTTTATTATTTTTATTTTTGATTTTAAGGATTTTTGTAAATATATGCGTCTTATATAAAATAAAATATTTTTCAATTTTTTTATGTGCTTTATTTTGTTTCATATATTAATATTAGAAATAAAAAAAATTTTTTTCCTTTGAAATAAAAAAAAGACTTTTATAATCTTAAAAAAATGTTATTAGGCATTTATTGGATAATTTTTATTAAAAAAATTCGGAAATAATTCACACGCATATATTTACATAAATATTACCAAAGAGGAAATTCTTAAAAAAAAATTTTCAAATAAAATAACATAAATCTATGTTATTTTTAAATCTTTCTTTGGTATACTGTTTATGAAATAATAAATTTAAAAGAGATAAATTATATTTAATAAAGTATATTAAGACTTGATTTGAATATTTTTGAGAATTAAAATGTAATTATAGAGTAAATTTATATCACTATATATATTTAAATTTTTTTATAATAAGTTTTGTTATAAAAATGCTTAATTAGATTAGTCAAGTAGAAAAGTATGTACGATAATTATTTTTTATTACTTTTCAAAGTTTGGCAAAATAATCGAGAGGAATAATATAATCAAATTTGCGTTCGTTTTTCAAAAATTTATTACGTAAAATTTTAGTACTATATTAAGCCAATTAATATTTGAAAAAATCTAATGGTATAATTCTAAAAATAAAAAAACTTTAATAAAAAAATTTAAAATATGCATTTACACTCATATGGATCGTATAGTATAAATTGAATATGGTGTTTTTAGAGAAAAAATAGATCAATTTTTTTAAAATAATGGTCATTTTCAACCTTAAAAATGATATTTCTTATTCATACATAACCCATAATTATAGACTCAATATTATAATTCAGAATATTCAATTAAGTATAATAAAAATATATTAAAAATATATTAAAAGATAAATTTTAAACATTTACTGTAATTCACAATTTTAAATAAAGTATTAGATGGAATAGGGTGTTAATATATGTTCTAGTGAGATTGAAAAGATGAAAAAAACACGTTCATAATTCCCAATTTTTTTTATAAAATAGAAAAAAATTTTTTTTCAGATATTTTTGTCATTTCTCACGATTTTGAGCCTAACTCTGTCTTGTTCATAAGATATGTTATGTTGGGGAGTAAAAATTTTTAATTATAAAAAAAAACTAAGCTAATTCTCAACATGTATAAATACTATTACTGATTGAGCTAGCTAAATTTGAAGTCTTAAATATGTGCTCAAAAATAAAAATGAATTATTTTGAGGGGGTTTAATAATGACCGGTGTTGCCTCAATAATTTCAAACAGTTGAACATGGTTTTGACTATATATAATCTATCCATTAATGTATCTTTTAGTCAGTTTAATTAGTAGCGATACATATGATGTGAATTTTTATTATTATATTTTTATAATTTCCTCGCAATGTTACAATAAATGAAGCTAAGCTTGTTTATTATATTCTAATAAATTCAGGGTTGTCATTATTAGTGAAAAAATTAGATAAAGTTTTTTTTTTTACAGATAAAGTAATTAAATATGACTATTATATTGAAAAATAATATTTTATAATAATGTTTATAATTTGGGTTAAAGGAAAATCGAGTTTTTTTGTGGTGAACACAAAGTATCACATTTAAAGTTTTTACTGTTAGAAATATCACGAGTGATTTTTTAACAGCACAAAAATACAACTTTTGTTTTGCTTTACTTATATTGTATTGAATTCTTGTAATGTATTGATAGACATTTTCCATTTCTATTTTTTAACATGTGACTTGAAAAGAAAATGATGGATTAATTACTTTTAGAGGCCATTTTCTGGCCTGACATTATCTGCAGTATTAAAGAATAGTTGTATTTAAAGGCATTTTTTAATTTTTGGGGGTTTCTATTCAAAGTTTAAAAAAATAAATAGGTGCAAAGAATGTGTTTGTTTTATGAATGAGTATTTTGATTGTTAATTTTCTCAGCAACGAGTCAGCTTTTAGGTCCAATTGTTTTTTTTTATGAGAGAATATTTTGGCCATTAATCACAGCGATCATAAAATAATCATATGATTGGCGATTACGTGTAATTTGAGCCACTTATGGCTGTGCGCAGTTAATTATTGGAATTAATATGTGCTATTTTCAGGACTTTTTTCAAGGTGGGGTGAGGAGGGTTAGTTACTGCCAAAAAAATAAAGATAAGTAAAGCAATAATATTTTCGTATTTAAAAAAGAAAAATAATCTATATAACAGCTCGGTACAAATGTAGACTCAGAGATGATAAAGAAAGCTTGAATTGTCTTTTAGGCAGGAAAAAGTGCTGTGTAGATTCACAGAAGCTAAACTGTTTCATTAAACTTGGGTGCGAGTGGAGCTACCTTTTGATAGGCTATAATAAGCTATGTTGTTTATACATGTGATTTACCTATTGAAAACCAGTAGAGACACACAGACAAAATGTTTATGGCTGAGAGCGAAGGGAAATCTAGATAGTATGCATTTTTAAAAAGTATTGGGTCTATAGTTGAGGTTATTCATGGATCAGTTTAGCAAGGCGCAAAATTGGCTCATTGCTACAGTAGCAATCTTAGGTAATAGAGCATGGTTACTGAGAGGATCAGATACGAGAAACATAGCTGTTGGGATAGTAAAAAAAGATGAAAATCAGCACTCTTTTTAGCAAAATGAAGTAGTTTAGAAGCCCTAAAAAGAGCGAAGTGAGGTATTAGCGACATGTGATTTTTATAGATTTCAAAAAAATTAAACGAAATAGAACTAGTACAGCACTCCAAACGTTAAAAAGGAATAGATACTGCGGTGTAATTAAAAAAACTTTTTATGATGGTTGAAAAGAGCCTTAAGAAAGCATGGTGCGTGGCAGTAGTGCTCTTCACAGCCTTACCCATTACTTTAATACAGTTGATCCAAGTATAAGAATTTGAGCGACTATCTAAGACCAAATACATTGGAGCTATTTTTCCCTTGAGCTTTGGTTGGTGGAGATGTTCTGAACTCGCTTTTCAGAATCGCTACTGGCAGATGATTGAAATCATTTTTATAGCGAATAATGATTAATCTCTGTTTTCTGCGTAGATTAATTGGCTGAGCTTTGGAGCGCAGACTAATTGGCAGGAATTTCCGGCAGCTTTTGAGGCTAAAAATTCTCAGCTTTTCTGTTTTATGTGAATTTGTTTAGATTTTGGGTAATAATTTGCATTATCCCTGTTTTGGCTTACATTCAGCAAATTAAACTTTTTTTTTTTTTTCCTATACACCTTTTTATTTCGCCAAATATATTCCTTTATTTTGCTAGATTTCCAGCTTTAAATACCAAATTCATTTTGATTTTTATTTTAGCTTTCGTATAAGGGTTTTTTATTTTCAAATCTAGATTGCCTAATGACCAACTTTACCCCTGGCATCATTTATTGAGGAAAAAAAAAAAATGAAAAATAGCCCCATAAAGCTATTTCCAGAAGATTCCCAGGATTCAAAATTATTACCAACTAACAATAGCCATACGAACTCGCCTTTACCTTCTATTTCCGCTAATAATCCTCTTTTTCGGTATTCTTCCTTAACTAACGGCGTCTGCTCTACAGGAACCAATACTCTAGGCGTATTAGGAAATTATTACCAATCATCAAAAAATAATATATTACTAAATAAAATCAATACAAAGACACTCTATAGATAGCATCAGTATTCCTTCCTTTTCAAAAGATATGGAAATCATTCGCGATGATGGTATTGAGACTGGAATGGGTCGCGTCGGTTTTGATGAAGAATCTCCCTTGTCTGGTCTTCTAAATAAGTACCCCTCCAATAATAAAGATCAGACATATAATAGTTTCCAGTTGAAAAATCCATCTAATAGAAGCACAAATAACGGTTCGCCTCAATTTAATAAACAAACTAATGGTACCGCTTTTTATTAAATATATTTATAAACTTCTTTATTATTGTTGTTTTTTATTTTTTCTAATCTTGTTGTTTTTTTTTTTTCAGAAAGAAAAAATTCTATTTATGGAAAGCCTCATATAAACAGCTTTTCATCTTACAGCCAATCTCCATTTTCTACTTCTGCATCCAACAATGAAAAAAAACTAAACAACTTTTCTCGACACAAAGACTCGATCGTAATTTTCACTTTTTATCATCTCTTCAAATTAAATCACACCCTTCTTTATATATAACTTATTATTTTGTCTTTACTTAGTCTAGAGAGGCAACTAGCAGCATCCTAAATGCAAATATCCAGAAATCCTTTTATCCGAGTAACGAAGTTATGGGTAATTTAACTTTTTAAATCCTTTTAAAATTACCATTTAATTAGAAAAATTACTTTCCCAATCTTGTTTAAAACTTATCGTTATCACTATTTTAAAAATTAGCTGGACATGCTGTTGACACCGACAAATATAAATTTTCCTCGAACTACTTTAATCACTCTGTAATAACTCCCATTAATACAAAACTATCTATTTCCAATTTTGTTAAAATAATTAATATCCTAATTATAGACCGACGCCGAGCAAGAAGTATCGCATAGCAATTCTAAAGATATTACCCCTAAACTTAGCTTTATTTTAAACGATTCCCCCGAGATTAGACACAAAACTAATCCACAGATTAAAGATCAATTCCTTTTTAATAGACCTGATAAAAATTTCAACTCTAAAAACCCTTTTATTAATAACATTGACTCATTGCCCAAAATCTCCGACTCTAGAATCAACATTAAACCAGAATCAAATACAAAAAATATTTTCGATTTAAATAATAAAAAGTCAAATTCCGAAGGCATAAATGTCTATTCACCTAAAACCCCAAAAATTCAACCCGAAAATTTATCCGATAGAGATTCTGCGATTAACCATCCCCCAGAAAATCCCGATTCAAGCCAAAGCACTTCCCAACCTCATTCTTCTCAATCGAAAATCTCCGAAACTGATATCAAGCTTGGTTTAAACAGCCCCGCTAAGCTTTCTAGCTTAAATCAAAAGTCCAAGCTTAATTCTTCATTAAGTAGGCCCGGTGCTACTAAACTTGCTCCTCCATCTTCGTTTAAGAGAATACCTTCTACTAAGACTGATCAATTCCCCCAGGATATATCAAGCGTACTAAGAAGGCCATTACATAATGTTGACTCACCTAGCGTTGTCGGATCTAATATTAGCAGATCGTACACAAGGAATTTTATTAATGACAACAAAAGCGCAGTCTCATCAAACTACACTAAAAAAACAGAAAATATAAGGTCAATACCTAGAAAACCTACAGTTAAAGATGTACCTATTTCTAGCTCTAATGCCGAACAAACTAGGTTAAATAATAGGTCTATTTATAGTCAGCCTCCGGTAGCTAGAGGGCGTGCTCCTACTCAGGTCTCTGGCATAGCTCACTCTAATTCTCAAAGAAATTTAATTAATAAACAGTTCAAAGATCCTCTCACTCCCGAGCAAGCTATTCGCACTTATAGAGGGTTGCTAAGTTCATATGAATGCGAAGAAATGCAGATTTTTAAAAATATTTATTTTGTAAGAAAAGCTAAAATCAGAATCCCCCCAAAAGGAATAGCAAATAGCGGTTTCGATGACGAAAATGGCGATTACATATTGCAAATCGGTGATCAGTTTATTTACAGATACGAAGCTATTGAGGCGCTAGGAAAAGGATCATTTGGCCAAGTTTTTCGCGCCAAAGACCACAAAACCGGTGAAATTGTAGCCATAAAAGTTATCAGAAACAGAAAAAGATTCCACAGTCAAGCACAGATCGAAGTTGGGCTTCTTGAGAGGCTCCGGCAGCACGATATTGATGACTGCCACCACATTCTAAAAACAATTGATCACTTTGTTTTTCGTAGCCACTTATGCATTGTCACAGAGCTACTTTCTATAAATTTGTACGAATGGCTAAAAGCCAACTATTTCATAGGGACACCACAGATACTACTTAAATCTTTTGCTCGACAACTTCTGTCTTCGCTTGTATTTCTAAACCAACATGGTATTATTCACTGTGATTTAAAGCCAGAAAATATCCTACTAACCAAGCTACCACCTCTTCCCCCCTCAAAAAAGACAAATAGTACTACATCAGATTCTCGTAATTTACATCCGATGGCCCCTACTGTACTCCCAATGGATATGGCCAGAGGGTACTATAAAGTAAAGGTAATTGATTTTGGTTCAAGCTGTTTTGAGAACGATAAGATCTACACATACATCCAAAGTCGTTTTTACCGCTCACCTGAGGTCATACTGGGGTTGAATTATGGACTACCTATTGATATGTGGTCTTTAGGCTGCATAATATTTGAGTTATTAACCGGAACACCGCTATTCCCAGGAGAAAATGAGCGTGATCAGTTACTCGCTATATCTGAAACCATTGGCGTCCCTCCATCTTATATGATTTCAAACTCACCAAGAAAATCAGAATTTGCAGATATTGTTAACGGCCATATGAATTTATACTCACTAAAACCATACACTACATCTAAAGGCAAGCGAAGAGTCCCTGGGTCTAGACCTCTATTAAACCTTATTTTGCGCGCTCAAGATCCAAGGTTTTACGATTTTATGCAAAGGATTCTATGTTGGGATCCATTGGTCAGACTTAAGCCACACGAAGCATTAAATCATCCATGGCTAACAGGTCAAAATGTAAAAAATCTGCAACTAAAACCAAGTGCACAAAATTATCAACAATACGACCAAGGCCCCGGAAATTACCCTCAACAAAGCGGCGTCAATAGACAGGGTTTCCAGAAAAATCAATCTTCATCCAAAACCCCTGTAGGAACTTTCCCTCGTATGTTAAATAACCAACACCCTTTAGACATTAACACACAACACATAAACCCAAACGAATATTTTAAAAACCAGGGCGTAAATAACCCCAACAAATCGAGCCCGATTGTTAGCATATCATCATTAAGAAACAATCAATTCCAAAATAATGCAAATTTAAACAATACCGCAAATATGGCACCATTAAACATAAATAACTCGAATATTAACCAAGGTATTCAAAAATATCCCGGACCTTACCAGGCTAGCCTAAACAATAACATGCAAAATGTTGAAAGACCGTATAACATTAATAACCGAGTTTATGCTCAAAGTAGAAATAATAAGTACGCAGAAACAAACTTAAATTCTGATAATACGCCTAAAAATAGTCAGATTCACCAGCTATATAACCAACAGCCAACGAATCAAATGTATAAGCCTGTTCTTCAGCAGCAGCAGCAGCAATTGCAACAACAGCAACAGCAATTGCAACAGCAGCAACAACAGCAGCAGCAATTGCAACAACAGCAGTTTCAATTTCAGCAGCAGCAGCAAAAACACTCACAGCAACTTCATGCTTCCAACCAATCTAGATCCGAATATAATATAAATGGGAACGAAAGCAATTTTTACACCAGAAATAATCCTGCCTCAGGAAACTTCATGAACATGAAGCAGAACTCAATCGGTAGCCAAAAAAACGAACAGAATAGCTTAAACCGCGGTTTGAATGATTCCCCCTAAACTAATAATATATATCAAAATAATTTCAGCAATCAGAATAACCCAAGCACTCAAAATAACTGATTATTGATTTTCTGCTTTTTTTTAAATATAAATTCACATAAAAAAGCTTATTTACCTGACTATATTTTTGAAATAATGCTAACAATTAAAATATTCCTGATTATTTTCGCTTTATAAGATATTCTGTTTATTTTTTTTTGAAAATATTGGTAGATATAAATATATATGCGTGGAAGATCTTGATCAGATGAAGAAGCAAACCTCTCTATTTACGCCAGCATTTCCGATAATTATAGGGCTGTTATAAAAAACTTAACTTTGCTTTATATTCTCTAATGATATTTAGCATTCAAGATTTACTTGTCAAATAATCTAGTTAGTAAATTTGATATCGTTTCCATCCTACTATCCGTTGATGCATAATGATAACAGCATTAACAAAATGTAAAATAATAATTGAACTGAACAGTAAAATATAATTATAAAAAAGAATAGAAAGAGCGTTTTATTCCAAACTTTGTAAAGGTATCAAAATTTCACATAAACGTCGGTTTCTAAAATTTACTACTAAATATCTTATCTCAATTGAGTAAGCTTTTGGTCATAATAAATTGCTTTTCACTATTCAACAATCATATTAGCCTATGCTAGTGTCTAAATAAAATTATAATAGCGTAAAAAACAATTTACTTTACTCTAATATACAATTTTGAATAATAATAACATAAAAATAGCATATGTTATGATTATAATATACAACATTACATTGAAATCGAACAAATCCAAATCCAAATCTTAAACCAAAACATTAACATTTTAACAGTGAAAAAACACTTTTTAAATAACTATATCGTACCTCAAAAACCAACAAAGAACCCGGAAGAACTCAGCCTAGTAGCTGAAACTTATACATGTTTATTATGCATTTTTCATTGTTTCAAAACAATACTTTATGGGAAATATATCAATTTTGAAATGAAATCCCGTGGCTTACTTGTCTGTAAAAAAGTGATTAAATTGTAGATTGATCTTTTTTTAAGAATAAAAACTTGAGATCCGAATATTATTTCAATTATCTACAGTCCTAGTAAATTTTATGACACTCATCTCTTGCTATAATTCCAAAATATTTTTACTTTATTTTTTTAAGCATAGAGTGTGAGTAAGTAATTTTTCTAAAAAATAAAGAATATATAGAATAAGTCAGTATATACGGGTTTGAAAAATATTTCGGTTTTTTATTATCAAATTTGAAATCATACATGAAGATATCTCAAATGTATTGAACATCCGGGATCTTTACACTTATTAAACTGCGAAATCATCTTTTATATTATGACGCGATATGAAATAAGCAATAGTGCCAAACGCTACATTTTAAATCTGTATTTTTATTAGATTGATAACGAATTTCTAGCTAAGTTACTGGTTTGAATAATATTTAAATAAAAGACAAAAAAGTTTTTCCCTATATCAAACTCCTTTTTAGAATATGTTTGCTACTACATATTTGTAGATATACGCCGAGATATAATTGAACATATTTTTAAAATGTTTATATTCTGTAAAAGTAACCATTTAACAGGGTTAACCCTTTTGCGTGTGGTTGACTATTTTTAACCAACAAAATATAGCCAACTATCCTCAGTTAAAATTCTATAATTCCGAGGTCTTATGAATTATTGGTTTATTGTATTTTTAAAGCAAATAATAAATTTGCTTTTAAATCATAAGCGAATTAATAAATTCGATTTTTTTAAGAATGTTGGACGAGAAAGGGTTAATTGGCCCTAACTCTTTCAGAGATGGTTGGCTTTTTTTGAACACCAAAATTATCCAACCAAATTACAAGCTGGTAAGTTAATATATAATAATAATACATTATTGGATATTAGCTATAGTATATCCACTAACAAATATATTAATCTTGGATTATCCAATTATAATTTTTAATTAAGTTAAAGAGCGTTAACTTCGGAAAGGGTTAATCATGAAAATAATTAAATAACATCATACATAATTAAAACTGATAACATTTAGGTGTTAGTACAAATAGGCTTATTTTAGATATAAAAAATTATATTAAAGTTTTTTTTTCGAAATTCGGATATGCAATAGGCTTAATTAGTTCCAAATAAAGAAGTTTTGTAAGAAATATAACGTTATCAGTAAATAAACTAGCACTCTTTATTTATTTTTGAGTTTATTACAAAAGATTTAAAGAATATAAATGTAGTAAATGTAGTAAAAGTAGTAAAAGTAGTAAAGGTTTTTTACAGAGCCTAATAAATATAATAAATTTTTATCATGAACCAGTCCCTCTCTGCATCTATATTAGCTCCATACATCCAGAAAATCGTTAACGTGTCATTAAATTATCAATATGCATTTTCTTTCAAATGGTAAAAATACCCTTATAGCTCAGTATGATATTTTTATCTTTCACCAATAAGTCCTTTTTTTTTCGAGTTCTTACAATTTTAAACCAGTTAAATGACTAGATCAGCCTTAATAATCTTTTCATCTTGTTCTTTCGTTGAAGATAACACTTTGAATGTGCGAGATTGTTATGATGAGCGCAAATTTTCCTATTAAAAATTTCCTATTCATCATATTTACTTTTATGATTAAATATTTTGATAGAGTATCATCGAATGAATTATTTGATACAACCAATATCTTTACCTAATTGACGTAAGCAAATAGAGGATCCAAGAAAAAAAGGTCCGTCTCTTCTAAGAATATCCCATTTATGTATTAGTGGCTTACATTAAAAGTTCTTATTACGCTATTTCGACTCTTCATTACAACGTTTTCATTTTAGAATTAATTCAATTATATATAGCGATTTTTATCGATTTATTGCATAAATTAGATAATAAATTATCCAGATTATCAAAAATAAATATTTATACCGACTTTGTAAATTTTTACAATTAATTTCTTTTATTATTACAAAAATAGCAGACTAGGTAAATTTTTTGGAACTTTGAAGGATGATTTGGACCTATTTATTCATATATTTAAAAAATTATTGAACGAAAACTAACCAGTGTAGTGTTGATCTCAATAGAGGCGGTGTTTTATTGTCGGTAAATACAATTTTGAAATTATTTTTGCAGGTAATAGTATTAGAGATTAATTATGATCTTTTCGTCGTAGGCAATAATTTGTAAAAGTATGAGTGAGATTATTGCGAGGGGCAGAACTTTTTCTAATAAAAATTATCTACTGATAATCAACTAAGTGTATATTTTTAAATCGTATTAGAAAACAACATAGAATACAATTATCTTTCAAATCAATTATTTTATTAAATTCGTATTTAATTATGAAAACTCGAAGAAAATAAGCTCCGTATCTCTTGAGAATCGCGAATGAAAAAATGAATATTAAAACTTTGTAAAAAATTTATTAAAGCACCACAAGTCAAAAAAAACTCTGTGTAAGAGAAATATTTTTTATATTCATGAAAAATTTACTAGAGTTTTTATAATATAATTTTAACTTATTTCAGTTATCAGCTGAGATACATGCTTTATCTATGGTAATCTAATCGATTCTTTACATTCAGAGATACCAATAAGCATTGAAACTAAAAAAAAATCTCAGAAATATAATTACATTATTTGATAGAAAGGGCTTGACTCCAAAATTTTATAATTGCCTGAATCATCAAATTCCAAATTGTAATAATTTTAACAATAAAACTAAATATCTCAAGCTTTGCTCATGAAATTTTGTATCAAATTTCGTCAAAGTGAGCATTTTTCAATTTTATTTGTTTGGTATATTATTATAAGAGTATAGTGAATTAGATGTAATTAAACTTTTTGAAGATCATAACCTTCATGAGAAGGATTATGCTGTAAATATATAGTTAATGAAAAGTGTGAATTAATCGATAAAGCTACGGTATGGGCGATTCAATGAGTTGGGGGAAATTAGTCAGATCATGGATTGGTAGAAAAGTGTTACCCGATCGATCGGCTATAAAATGGATTATGAAAATTTGCTAAAAATAAAAAAAAAGCTGGAAATTTGAAATATATCCCTTTAAGATTATATTCTGATGATCAGTGGAAATAAATTAGTTTTTTTTTATATCTTTAGTCTTAGAATCTCGCTTTTACAAATTCAATCTAAACCTGATTTTACTATTTAGAAGAGTTTAAAGGGGTTAATATTTGGAGAAGCCTTTACTCTTTGTCTAAAGGAAATCCTGCAAAAAAAAAGCTTTTTTTTTGATACTCTGATGGCTTTTATTAGCGCTTTATTCGATTAAAAATCTTGAAAATCTTGCATCTTTAGTAGCTTGAGCCTGGTTTTTTTATTTTGGATTCAGTTGGATAATTTTCAAAGTTTAACAAAGGTTATTCTTCGCTTAAATTTCGATAACCAATTTTTATAATTAAATATAAAGTCCATGTTTATATAGACTTGGCAACCCTATTAATTCTCACAAAAACCTTTTTAATTCTATACAAGATCAACTAGTATGTCGGGCCTAATAAATAAAATCCTCTGTAGACTGGGCACCAATTTTATAAAAAGAATGTCCAATAAATAGAAGATATTTAATTTGAATTAAACTTGGTTATCTCAACCAAATCTAAGATTTAACTCGAATATTTTAATTTATTAAATCAGTAATATATGAGTATATTTCAAGAATAGGATTTTTTTTTATTATAGATACTATTTCCTGGTTTTATATCTTTAACACTAACATTTGAGCTGGCTATATTGCTCTAATATAGTTTATAGTATATTTTAAAATAACTGAATTAAAACAATAAGTAAATGAGTAATATCATATTTTATTCTTAGAAAAAAGCTTTAAATATTTGTAAAATTGTGTTGATATTATAAGTTGGTAGAATACCACAAAAAATATATATGCTTTAATTTTCACCCCTTTCACGGGCGGTAGGCTATTTTTGATCTATCAAATATGGCCAACTGCGCTCAATAAATTTAATATTATCCCTAGACACATATAATTATTTGTTTTTTGAAGAATAGTAGCAAATAATAAATTTACTTATAAGCATTAAACCTATCATTAAATACAATTTTTTAAATATTGTTGAGCGGGAAAGGACTAAAGTAATGCTGCCTCCAAGTTATTAGTAGTTCACATTATTCACTGCCGGACTGCTCGTAAAGCGAGATTTATTTCTGTAGCAGGGGACATTCGAGTAGACGATTAATTATGAAAAATATTTCATCTCGTATATCCAATGAACAGATTCAAAAAACTAAGGTATTTAAAAAAAAATAACCAACCTGATTTTTCAACGCAAATCTCTTAGCACTATAGACTAGCTAAAGGGCGCTTTTAACATTTGGGATATTCTTAGGGGATGCGGAACTTTATTTCTAGAAATTCTATTTTCTTATTTCAATTAGATAAAGCTATTGGTTATATCAAGCAATTCATTTGATGATACTTTCTATTAAGTTTTAAAAAAAAGCAATTCTATATAGTAGAAAGAACTCGTTAGGAAAAGTTCCGCTCATCGAAATAATCTCCCATTTAAGCCTTTCCCATCCAACACTTTAAAAAAACTAAATTTTTAATTCGTTTACGACTTTCAAGTAAATTAATTACTTGCTGTTATTCCACAAGAAATCAGTATGTTTCAGGGTTCGGAATTAAAATATATTAATTGAACACAGCTAGTATACTTGGGAGCTCAAAAAGAGCCCACCGCCTATAATAGGTTTAATCAAACTCAGTAATATTAGTGGATGTTTTAATAGCATTGTGAGGCAAGCAATTTAATTTATCAAGTTTGAAGTTTATGAAGTAAATAAATCGCTCTTTTTTTTTTTTATTGAAAGCTTATAGACAATCATTCAACCTTTGATTTTCATCTAACATATGCGGGCCCTATCAATTATCCTAATGTTACTGGTAAATACACCTATTACCACAATCATAAAATGAAAATTTGGCGCTCTATAAAAAACAATCTGATAAAAGCGAAAACTAGTCTTATTGGAAGATCCATTAAAGGCTTTGTTATTTCCAACATTTGTATCAGCCAATAGCTATCCGATAAATAAAAGTAAAAATAGCATTAAACAATCTTATAGCTAATGATTACAAGCTTTTCGCGCCTATTTACCAACTTTAGGATCCTCGGATTGGTGATAAATAACGTAATACTGAATTGAATTTTGCGAATATAGGTAATGTAAAAATAAATAAACGTTACTTAAAATGCGCTAATTGTACGCTTTTGGTACTCAGAAACTAAATTAGTATTTTTAAACGAAAAAATAAACCTTATTTAAAATATATGGGATTCAAACCTTTTAGCAGAAACTCGGGCTTTTGCTAACTTTTTTATTTCTTTTAGATAACTACATTTTCAACAATATCATCAATTTACAACCGCCCTATCTGTTCAATTTCGCTCTTTTTACTATTCAAAAGAGTAATAAAACCATTGTAACAGCTTATTCTTTCAATATTTTTACTTTTGTATACTCATTTAAAACTTAAAAACGCTTCATCCATAAATTTAACTCACTTCAAATCATTCTGCCTCGCATTCTTGCGTTGAACTACACCATAAATCCTCAAACCGCACTCAACTCTACGAAAATTCAAATATATAATTACAATTTTCTTAAAATTTAATAAATTTCATTCTTCTGCATTCATACATATCCCATCACTTACTATATGATCATTAGAATCTGCTATAATTCAAATCATTCATAATATAAATTTTATACCAACTTTTACATATGGATAAACTATTATTCAACAAAATTTCAAAAAAAGAAGTGCGCGACAGCGCTGTTATTCCTAAAATCAAATGTACATCATGTGGTGTACAAATCGAACTTAGCCAGCTATCTAATCACATATGCAAAAAACATGACAGGATTAAAGGTATTTTTTTAATTTTTATCGATTAAATAAATAATTACATTTATTTATTAATGAATCCCATTACACATCTTTAGAATTCAAAAAAAGCATGGCCATGACAAACAAAAAAATAATGAACTTTGGAAATTCAATGGATATAGAAGATGATTTTTTTGGTGATGATAGTTTCATAATAGATAAAAATGCCAGCGATTTATCTATCCCAAGTAATTTTTTTATATTTTCAGCCAAAGATAATACTTATATATATATAACGCCTCTGATATTTAATCCATTTCTTCTATTTTAATTTATTTCAGATTCAAGAAAATCTCGAGTTGACAATTCGATGGATTTTTCATTAAAAAAGAATCGACCTAGATCTGCTGAAATTAAAGGACTGTTGAATGTATCTGTGCCAGGTATAGCCCCCAATTTAACTGACACGTTTGATGAAAGCTTATTCGATTCGGACACCTCAATCAACCACTTTCAAAAACAGTCATCTACACTATATGATAGTTCTATTTTAAGCCCAAGAATACAACGTTACGAGTACCCTGGAAATATTAGGCTAGAATCTTCTGCAATTTTGTCTGATAGCCCAAACTCAGACACCAACTCTAATTCCAGTCTTCGTTTATCAAACAGTCCAACATCAAGCTATTCAAATATATCAAGATCTCAGAGGTCTATAAGTAAACCTAGACAAAACACAAAGCTCCAACTAAGTAACCTATTAAAACCAAAAAGATCCAGTACTCGAGCAAATGATAAGCTAAAACCAAAAGGTATAAACTCTAGCTCAATGTCGAGCATCAACAATGACTCTGATACACGAATAAACTTGGAAAACATTGAATACAAAAGATCTAACTCTTCTTTATTTTTAACGTCAGATAGCATAAAAATTTCTAAAAACAACAAACTTAATTTCGCATCCAACTCCACTCTTTCCCGGTCTATCACAAATCTAGAAAATAATAACGAAGAAATCCAATACGAAATAAAAGAAGAAACAATACTCCTCCTATACAATACTATATCTCAAAAGCTTGATACTCTTCTACTCGATATGCAAAAAGAAATTACAAGCTTCAATGTAAGAGACTAGCTATCCTTTTATGCTTAACGTGAGCTTTCTATAGTTGTAATTTCTAGTTTATTAATGTCAGTATTTTTTACGAACCATGATTTTTTTTTTGAACTCGAAATGTTACTTTATAAAATCTTCTATTTTCTGCTCTCAACTTCAACACCCTTACTCCCAAAAAAAAAAAAATCCAGCATACTTCAATACCGACAACTGTATTTTGTATTTGTACATTCGATTTATCTATTAACAGCTGTTCTCTTTTTTTCTATTCCTGTCTACTTTTACAGATTATTTACGAAAAAAAACCAAAACCAATAAATATAAAATATTTAAAACCACTCATGAAAAATATCATACTTAATTTTTTTTTAAATGGCTCTTATTTTTCAAATAACTTTTACCAAGTATAAACCATCTAATAAAGTCACAATTATTAACTACCTTTATATATTAATTTCTATTAAAAAAATTAAGATACTATTTTATCTTATCTTATCAAGCAGATACATTGTATCCTGGTTTTTTAGTGATATTGACCAATACTTTTAAAGCTCTGCGTTTGCCACTGAAAACTCTCTGTATCTACATTCTCATGAAATTAAAAGATTTGTAACTGAAATAAGGTTACAACAACCTAATTTTAGATAATTAATATGTCTATCCCTCTTAAAATTCTATAAGATTACTCGATATTGTAAAAATTACCTGTAAATAAGAATCAACAACATCGGAGTATATTATCTTTCGAACTAAAGATCGATAATATTAAGGAAAATTACATGTAATCAAAATTTTATTTATTTATTTATTTATATAAATAGAAACCTTGGAAACTTTTATATAAAGAATTCTTGAGCTTTAGAGAACTACTTATAAATTTTTTATTTTAAAATCGCAATAAATAGTCAAATATCCCAAGCCATAAATCTATCACCAGTAGAAATTAC
>LSSN01000223.1:0-31707 GCA_001970855.1 Smittium culicis
CTGTTGTTGCTAACGGCATAAACCGACGATTTAGATCCAAAATCAAAGTTTTCATCGTCCCTAAAAAGCTTATCTAAAAGTGATTCTTCAAGTTTCTTCTTATTTGAAGTAAAGCGATTCTTAACTTTCTCTTTCTCTTTCTTTTTCTTTTTTGATATTTTATACTTTCCCTTTACAACATCTAACTGTTTTGGGTTCTTATTTTTATTGTAGTTTCTACTATTCCCCCTCTTTTTTAAAACTGCACCCTTTTTTTTCCGTAGTATTTCGTTTGCTGAGCTTGAAAAATTTTCAGTATTGATAATTAATGTGTCTGCGCTTCTAAACTTGGTGGTATCGTAATCATAATCACAGTCATATTGCATTTCTTTGTTTTTTCTCTTGGACATTCTTTTCGTTGAAATTTAAAAATTCAAAATGAATTTTTATAACGAAGACTTTTTATAAATAGTTCTATCTAAATATTTTTTTGGGCTCTACTTTTGTTTAAGTATTTTATGAAATCAAGGATAAGTAAAGAGTTTATGTTTATGTGTTTCTCCATAAAATTTAAATTTGAAAGATAATAAATGAATTTTTTGAAGCGGTTAAAAAAAAACAGGAAAATTTAGAGCACAAAAGATAAAGCTCTGGCTTTATTAAACAACAAAACTGGTGAGCTTAATCTTCCAGATATTGAGAAAGTAAAAAACTAAGAGTCAGATTTTTCAAAATTTCTACAATATTAGTCTTCAAGCCTTCTAATATATCAAAAATTTACAAGTGTTATGTTTTAAAATAAAAAATTCTTACTATTAAAAAATCCAAGAATAATAATAAAAATAGGAAATATAAAAAAGGGAGAAATGACTAGAAAAAGCGCTATCGGATATACAATGTAGTCTGTTATAAGTAATTTTGCGCTTTTTTTAAATGGCGAAACGCACCAAAACACTAGATTATCTAAGATTATATATACGATAAAAAATACAAGAATTATTTATAGTAGAATAATGTGAGATTTTATTTTTAGGGATTTAAAAATATATTTATACAATAAATATACGAATTTTCACTTGAAATGTAAATGATCAAAGCTAATATCACATTATATTGTTATATAACAAAAGTACCATACGATAACTTTGATTTATCTTATTTTTTAGTCTAAAAAATTACTTATATTTTAGATAGCCTAAAATATAAGATAAAAGTTTTGAAAAGTAAGAAAATATTATTATGTATTGAACTAATTATAAGCTCGATGTCTAAATGTTTTATCCACCATTTGAATTTTAGGCACATTTATTTGTTGCTATTTCAGCTATTTAAAAATCCAAATACTTGAAACCAAGGAACTATTCTTATACTTAATTTCAAATACTACATCTACAATCATTGTCTTAGCTTCAAAATTGAAATATTGATATCGATAATAAAGAAATTTTAGGGTATTTTATAAGGTAAATATAGATTTAATTCTTTAATATTATAAGATCGATGCTGTAAAGGCTTGGAGATAAAAGAATTAAGAGAGAAATATAGCGATCTTTTTGCAAAAATTCACGAAACTTGTGCCTATAAATAAATACGCAAGATAAAATTCTTTCGAAGCTGGATAACTGCAATAAAATAATCTTAAAAAAGGGACACATTTTTAGATATGTTAAACAAGGTGATTTTTATTTTGAAATAAAAAAATTCTCTATTATAATTCCAAAATAATGAGCAATTTAGACTTATCTTATTTAAGGCTAGTTTGAAGAACACTTTTAAGTGTACGATTGATCACGAATGTAAGCATGCTATTAATTCAACATAATTTAGGACTAAGATAAAGTGAAAATCCAGGCTTTAGAATCAAATTTAATACACAAAATTATTAAATAACAAGATTTTTTTTATAGTATAGACTTAGAATTGAGTATATTGAGTAATTAATACTAAATTTTAAGACTTTTGGCCACTAAAACCAATAGTATTTAACATTTTTAACTAGAAGCTTATCATTATAGTAACTAAACTAACTTTTCTTATTTATTAACTTTTTACATATATATTCAATGGAAATAAAAGATTATAAACATTAATTCCAAATGATAAAGCTAAGTGGGCATTATTATAAATATATATACATACTTATTTTAGGTATCTATTATAATAGTATACTAGTATTTTGATTGAAAAGATTATTAGAAAACTACAGTATATTTATAAGGCATTCAAATATATTTTAGGTTATAATTTTCAACGCTAAATTAGTTAATATATTCCGTATATGTATATTAAATTTACACTCTTACAACTTTAATGTATTATAACTTTTATCAAATGCTGTCAACTACTTTAATTTTATACACAAAATCAATTTCTTTGTATACAATTATTCAAAAAAAAAAAAACCACAACTCTAATTGAGCCAAGTTTGCGATTGAAAAATGAATAAGAGATTTTTCATCCATTTGAAATTAGTACACAATCTGTGCGATATTATCAATAAACATTTTTTTTAGAGTCTTCATGTGATTATTTTTTTACACAGCGCAAACTTATCAGAATTAAAAAAACAAATTAAACCACAAATTTTTTTTTCATCAAAAAATACTATGTTACAAGGCTATAAAAAAAACTCATTTTTCATGATTTTTTAGATGATTTTCTTCTCTGTTAATTTTTATTAATTGTATCGCACTTTACATTTTTTTATTTTGTATAATTAAAAGGTCAATGATACGTTGGTTGCTTGTGATTTTATGGCTATTTAACATCAATTAACTAGAATAAAAGGCATCGTGTAATTTCGCGACAAATCATGATATATTCAAACTAAAGGTTTGATGATTATAATTATATTTGGTACAGTTTTCTCGTCATTTCAAATTTCACTGAGATTACAATCGATTATAAAAAATACAATGAATATTAGACTAAGATAATGGTACTTACTAAAAAAAAAAGTTTAAGTTGAAATATTTTAGGGACGTGTTATCGTTTTCTCAATAATTCAAAATATATACTATTGAAATTAAAGGGTTGCAAAAAAGTTAGAATGTAAATTTGTATTTGACGTAGAGTGGATTTTATTGAAATTGAAAGTTTTTATAAAGTAATTTATTATACGAATTGGTAAAAGTAGGATATATCTTGTTGTGAGTGGCAATAGAGTAATAGAAAAATGACAATTAGTTGTAAAATTCAAAGTCGACATCAGACTTTTTAACATTTGATTTATAGCCTTTTTCCAAATCGCTAGGTAAAATGACATAGCGGTTTTTGCGGACAGCGTGCATACCAGCTTCCTGACAAACAGCAGCAATGTCGGCACCCGAGAGTTTATCAGAACGAGATACAACTAAAGGGAAAGAAGGAAAAAAAAAATTAGAGTTAAGATGATAAAATTGGTAAAAGAAAATATGAGCGAAAATTTAAAAAAAAAATAAGAAAATTACAGTCTTCGAGGTCAACTTCTTCGGAGAGATTCATTTTTGAGGTGATAGTTTGGAATATAAGGCGTTTTTGGCGACGGTCAGGAGTGGGGAATTCGATTTTTCTATCTAGACGACCGGGACGAAGAAGGGCAGGATCTAAAGTGTCGGCACGGTTAGTAGCCATAATAACTTTGACGTTACTAGTTTGATCGAAACCGTCCATTTGGTTTAGTAATTCAAGCAAGATACGCTGAACTTCGCGATCGGCGCCAGTTTGGGCATCAAATCTTTTAGTGGCAATGGCGTCAATTTCATCGATGAAAACGATGGAAGGAGAGTTTTCACGGGCCAAACGAAATACGTCACGTACCATTCTTGGGCCTTCACCAAGGTACTTTTGTACAAATTCAGAGCCAACAACACGGATGAAAGATGCAGAGGAGTGATGGGCAACAGCTTTAACGAGCATAGTTTTTCCAGTACCTGGAGGTCCATATAATAAAACACCTCTTGGAGGATCAATACCAATCTGTTTGTATAGTTCGAAATGTGTTAGAGGAAGTTCTACAGCTTCGCGGATTTCTTGCTTTTGCATATCGAGGCCACCGATGTCGCTATATGAAACATCGGGGCGTTCGTCAGCGCCTAATAGGGCGATGCTTGAATCTGCCTCTGGCGGGAGAATATCTACGACAGCATTAGAATGGCGATGAAGAGCAACGGAGGTATTAGGTTTGAGGAGTTCTCTGTCTATAGTAGAGAGGATGCGGACAACATGATTAGAACCAGCAGTAGAGCCTACAATTCCGGTATCTCTATCGATAGCTTCCAAAAATTGGCCAAGAACTAGAGGGACGGATTGAATTCTCTTAACTTCTTCTTGGGATCTTACTAGCTCGCGTTTTAGATTTATTTGTTCATCTTTAATATACTCTTCTTGTAATTCGAGTAGTTCGAGATGTCTTTCTAGCCTTTTTAAAGTCAAATATAAGTCCTTTTCGGTGGCGTTATTTTTATTTAATTTATAGCTGGCAGGCAAGGAGCTCTATAAATACGAAAAATTAAGTAAAAATAAAATTTTGAGAATTGAAGTATAGCATTGGTCGAAAATGAGAAGAGTAAAAAAATTCGAGTGGGGCAAAGTACCTTGATGCTACTATTAGCAGCAGCTATTTTCGTACTGGAATCCATTATCGTCGAGCTGAATTAAATCCTAATAATAAGATAGATTGAAGATAAAATCTATTATGTTTAATACAAGAGCGAGGATCAATATCAGTTCTTATAAACAAACTAATTAGGCTTTAAAAGTCAACCAATTTCTGTCGTTTTACACTTTTTGAGAAATTTGACGTAACCAATTTTCAGCAGATTTTGGCCAATAAGCACCTATTTCAATAATACTTGAAAATTATTGGCCAAAATCACACAAATTAGTATTCGATGATAATTGGGTATTCGAAATAGCGCTGCATATTTAGAATTGATATACTGCCAATTGATTAATGAAAGAACAATATAAATCTGTATACTGATTAGCTGAATATTCTTTGAATACCAGTTGGAATAATCATTGGATTAATTAAATGAAATACCTTTAATCTAGTGGGGAACTACTAAAATTGGAGTAGGCTTGAAAGTTAGAGCTAATATCATTAGCAGTCAATTATTTTGGGGATAAAGATATTTGCGCTGTGTTTAGTCTAAAGTAGCAACAGCAATAATCAGCAGACTAATTTAACATTCGCAGCAATAAATTATCAGAATTGCATATAGTTTATAGTAAAGAAAATAAATGCTTATTAAAAAAAAATGTAAAATCTAATTTTTTAGAATAAGAAACTAAGCTGTACTATAGCTAATTCTTATCAAGAGTTGTAAAAGTAGTCCTCAGTTTTTAATATTAAATGTCGTTCAATTCGCCAAATCTATCTTCGGAGGTTTCAGACAAAGGTCAGACATTATACAAGATTGTATAATATTTTCTTTATATAACATTAAAGTTCAACCATCTATTTACATTTTGTTCATTGATTGCTTTATTGTCTATGAGAAATTATTAAAAGCTAGAGTCTCTCACCTCATACTTATCCTTTTTTATTATTTATTTAATGCTTACACAGTTGTTGTTAGATTTAGATCAACAGGGAATGCGCCAGTACTGAAAAGGGCGGTTTTCAAGATTTCTACTTCGCAAAAGTTTCAGGCGCTTATATTATTTCTGAGAAAAGAGCTGGGGTATAAGGCATCAGATAGCTTATTCCTTTATGTAAATAGTTCATTTTCGCCAGCCCCTGATGAGTTAATCGAGAACTTAGCAAGATGTTTTTCTACTGACAATCAATTAATTATAAATTATGCCACCACTGCAGCTTGGGGGTAAACATGCTAGCAGAAAGTAACATTCCTTTCTTGATTTTAGATACTTTTAATTTTATACGTAAATATTTATCACTAATATATTTAAAATAAAAATCTAAATAAAATTTGCATTCAAGTTCAATGTAATAATTTTTCATATATTACAAATGGTTTAGTTGGATATTTAAATCTACAATCTATGTAACATAACAAAATAAATCGGTTTGACACTAATTTTTAAATTAGATAAGTTGTTTAATTAAAAACGGAAATCGTACTAATCTTCTTCAATGACTTTAACGCTAGCTTTCTTTTTTTCTGATTTTGGTATCACAAGCAAAGACTCTTTATTTATGGCCGCTTCACCGGATAAGAAGTTAGGCGAAGATTCTGTGTCTGAAGATTCCAGCTCATTCTGTGTTTCAGGATAATCAGTGATATCAACACCTCTAGTTACCGATTCTCCTACTTGACCATTGACATCGAATACACCTAAATCTAAAGCCATCTCTATAAACTGTCCGTTTTCTTCATCGACTTGTTCAATATCCAACTCCTTCGGGTTGCTGGCCAAACTGTCGCTAAGTTTCTCGTTCTCTTGTTTCAGTAGCGGCAAAAAGTTTGCCACCCTCGATAATAAGTCGGATGGAGGCTCTATCTTGAATGTCTTTCGCTCCTCCCTAATCGTTTCTTTGCCACTGCTTTTCGCATCGCCCTCTTTTCCAATCACTCTAAGTAAACTGTCCTTTGGATCTAGCTCGCTAATTTCTAGTAGATCATTACTTCTATTTTTGTTTTTATTTGAATCTGCCATTATATCGCTTTTATAAATTCCGCTAGAATTCCTCTCTTTTCCACGATTTAATTAATCGATAGTTTATATTTTTATGGCTATGAATTAGGAATTAAAAGCTATTAACTATATAAAAAGTCTTCTAGTTTTATGAAGCTGGGATAATCGGAAATTATTTTAATTTTTTCCTTAAATCTAATAGAAATTATTGTAAAATATACGTATTTAAATTAAAATGAAGCTAAGATGAACTTTTTTACAATTTATTAACTCGCCGGCTTTAGTTAAGGTTTATACTCATCCAAACATATTTAGTCGATTTTATTTTTTTAACAAGTTAAATAGAAGTCAATTATAATAAGCCAATAGTGTATGCATAGAGTTGGCTACGATAATTTTATTGGGTATATAAATATTTTAGGCCAGCTGAAACGTCTACTGTCTATTTTATTGGCAAGAGCATCTAAATTGCGACAAAAATAAGTGCTAATAGCGAACCTTTATCTTATTTTTTTCGACTTAGAGGTATATTTATTTTGTTTTTGAACTATAGTCGTTTTTAGGATTTAGATTAGAATTAGAATTAAAAAAATTCCTTCGCAGTATAATCTTAACTTTTAATCATAAATACTATCATAAATAAATAAATAAATTCGCATTATTGAGGGAAAGAGCCCGATATTGCAATAACAATGGTTTTGATATCTGCAATTCAAAGCTACATCGACAGGATGCTCTCCCAAGTTCCTGGAATGAAGATTCTCCTATTAGACGAAGAAACAGTAAGATATTTCACATTCCCTTAACGCTATATACTATCACCATAAATATACCATTAAAATTTTCTATTTAAATATTTAAATCCCAAAATTAATCGTTTTTTTTTTCGCATACAACGAATTCTATGCCTATACTCACAACTATTAAAAATTCATTTTTTTAAAATAATTTTAATTGCAAATATTATCCATACCATCTAAATTCTTCCAACTTCCTAGACTTCGATAGTTTCAGTAGCTTATACACAAACCCAGTTGTTATCGAAGGAAGTTTATCTCGTAGATAAAATAGGGAATATAAACCGAGAGAAAATCAAACATTTAAACTGTATTTTATTCATTCGCCCTTCTGAAGCGTCTATAACCAACATCGTCCAAGAGCTAATGTCCCCTAAATATTCTGGATATTACATTTGTAACTCTTTTATAACATATTTACTTTATTGCCTCTTTTTTTGTTACAATAAGTTATTAAACCCTCTTTTTTATTATTTTGTTGTAGTTTTCTCGAATATAATTAAGAAAAGCGTAATCGAAACTCTCGCGGAGCACGATGAGTTGGAAATCGTCAAAGATATACAGGTAACGCATCTTTCTTTATACACATTATATGGCTTTAGACCATCCCCTCCTTGACTCATTTACTGATAGCTTTAACTATAACACATTTAGTTATAAATACTTTAATTTCGTTATTATTTTTATTGGCTCTATGTTAGGAATATTACGCGGACTACTTGGCTATTCTACCAAACATGTTTAGTCTTGGAATGAGCCCGTCTAATTATCCTTTATTCGATAAACCTGATGTTTGGAATAATTTTGCTTTACAAAGAGCTTCACAGGGCCTTTTATCTTTATTTTTATCATTAAAGCAAACTCCTATTATAACAAGATACGAAGCTAACAGTAACATGGCCTACCAATTAGCAAAAGAACTAAATGTAACTCTCTTTTAAAAAAAAAAAACATCTATTTATCTATTGCAAAATCACCTATGAATTTTGCCTCTATTGTATATATTTTTTCAACGACTTAACTTTTCGTCTGCTTTTTTTTTTTTTTTTGCTAGTATCAAATCGGATTTGAATCTAGCCTTTTTAGCTTTAAAAATTCTGATCCACAGCCAGTTTTGCTTATTCTCGATCGGAAAAACGATCCTGTAACTCCCCTGCTTAAGCAGTGGACATATCAGCCAATGATCCACGATTTATTCGGAATAAACAATGGCAGAGTTGATTTGTCTCGTGCACCCAATATCAAGCCGGAATATAAAGTAAATCCCTTTCTGATAACCATACTATTTTTACACCTTATCTAAAAAAAAAAAATAAAAAAGCAAGATCTAAACTATCCTCGCGCTTTTTTTAATTTTTTTTTTTTTGGTTGCTAAATTCCAGGAAATTGTTTTGTCGACTGAGAATGACGATTTCTTTAACAAGTCAATGCGCCTGAATTTCGGCGATTTGGGCGTATCAATAAAGAATTACGTGAATGCGTTCCAAGATGCGTCAAAATCGAATCAGAAGCTCGATTCGATCGACGACATGAAGAAGTTCGTCGAGAACTACCCCGAGTTCCGCAAGCTGAGCGGCAACGTGTCAAAACACGTGACGCTTGTGAGCGAGCTTAGCCGAGTAGTCAATGAGCGAAGCCTGCTTTACGTTTCCGAGCTTGAGCAGAGTTTGGCGTGCGACAGTAACAACCAGTTCGACGAGCACATGAAGCAGCTGGGCGAGATGATCGGCAACAACAAAATCAGGAGCGAGGAAAAAGTCTGCTGCACATTACTGTTTTTGCTACGGTACGAAAAATCAGCTAGCATAGCCAATGCATCTAACTTCCTGAAGCAGGAGCTTTTAAAACATCACGTTAGTCAGGATAGCATCGACATGATCGATGTTGTACTTATGTACGCTAGCTACAAATATAGGCAAGGTGACTTGTTCAACAATGACAATATCTTTTCGCGCGGCAAGCAGGCACTTAAACGCGGTCTGCAAGGAGTTGAAAACGTGTACACCCAACACACGCCGTTTTATGTTGATAATTTAGTCAAGCTCATCAAGGAAAATAAACCAAACTCAAAAATCGAACAATTATTCAAGCTACTACCGACAAATAACTCTGAAGTGGCTGCATCTAAATTGAGCTACAAAGCTCGAAACCGCCTAATAATTGTTTTTTTTATTGGAGGAATTACTTATTCAGAACACAACGACATTTCTAAAATCAAGAGTCAGCTAGGAAGCGAGTATGGAATAAATTTAATTGTTGGTGGGACTAGTATCATAAATAGCAAAATGTTCTTACAAAATTTAAACAATTCGTTTTTTTCCTGAAACTTTCTTAATCTCCAAATATTAATTGTCATTAATATTTAACTTTCTATTGACAAAAAAATCATTTTTAGTTTTAGGTTTTTAATTTTTCTATTTACATATTATTATTTTTTTTTTTGAAGAAAAAAAGGGAAGAGTTAAAGGTAAATCTAATAAAAATTATATAGTACAGATGCTTATAAAATATATACTGAATACTATTTTCAGGAATAAAAAAAAAAGCCAATTTTGATGTTATAGTGATTCCAATTTCTTTTTCATTTTCTTGTAAGTGTTATTTATAAAATTATATTTGAATTCGTCTTCCATTGCCCAGTAGGCTCCTTTTCCAGGTTCGTTTTTTTCACGGCTTATTTTAATGAATGCTTTGTTAAGAGATAAGTTATGTCTAATAGAGTTTTGCCAACCATTTTGGACATGAGCATAGTATTCATATTTTCGTTGGATAAAAGAGTAAATTTCACTTAAAGTGAGTTTATGGTTTTCGCTCGAGATTATTGCTTCGGATATTAGGCTGGCGTAAGAGAATGGTGGTTTAGTGTAGATAGTATTATTTGTACCTCTAACAACATTTGCATTATTTTTTTCACTTTCGCCAATGTTATTTGTTCCAATAATGTCTCTAAGATTTGGATTAGGAACTTTGTTATTGCTCTGGGCAGAATACTGCGGAGAAGTTACTTTTTTGGGAGGGCTGTAGTATTGGTCGTCATTGCATATATATTTTAATTTTTTATTAGTACTAATTTTTAGTGTTTTTGGTTTATTCGTAGATACGTTATTACTATTTGATATATTATGATTGTGTTCACAATCGTTGTCGTCGTAGTCACTTAAATTCTTACTTCTCTTATTGTTAGCCAAGTTTGGTCTTGTGGGTGTATTAATACAGCGAACTGGGTCAGCTGAAGAGAAAAATGAGTCAGAGTTTTCAGAGTACTCTTTAATAGACGCAGTGTTTGAAGTAGGAATTTTATTTATTGATAGTCTCTGAGGTGTTATACTTTCCATGCTGTAATATTCTGGGAAATCGTAGCTGCTGTCTATACCAATACCTTCGCCTAAAAGGGGTGTTAGAATTTCGCCATTATCGAGTAAGCTGGATTTAGGAAGAAGAAAGACAAATTCAAAGTCGCCGATTTTGATAATTGATCTAAAATTTTAGTATCAGAAATTGATTAAAATCTTAATTAAAAAAGGCAATTTATATATTTGATTTTAAGGGTATATAATAATAATTAATAAAAGTACCGATGCTCTAAGGGGACTATAGATCCGCGCTTTAAGTAAACAGAGTTGATAAAGCAGCCATTTTTTCCAAGCACCTCGAGCTCAAAGCGGTGATTAATAAAGCTGTAATTAATTTTATTGTGAACTCGGGAGATTGTTTTAACATCGTCGAGACAAACATCGGCTTTTTTGAAGGAGGAAGTGCTCCTACCAATAGTTGTAGACAGTGAGCGTATGTAGTAACTAAAATTAAAGCCTTCGAGCTTAGCGTAAGCTTGTTCTGGATTAAAGAAATTTAGCTCGAAGCTAGAGTTTGATATATTATTTGAGGTGTTTAAAAAGAAGTCATAAGAACTGATTGAATGATAATCGCGTAATGGGTCTAAATTCTTATTAGAAAATCGATTAGTTTGATCATAGTAGAGCTGAGAGTATCTGTTGTTTTGTTCGCAAAAAATTTGAGAAAGTTTACTATTTTGATCGTTATATATTTGGGTGTATTTGCAGTTTGCTTCGGGAAGTGGGTAAATTTGTTGGGAGTTTAGATTGGATATTTTTTCATATATAAAATTTTGCTCAGGGTTTTTAATGGGGTATGAAGCTAAGGGTATGCTACTGTTTTCTTCGCTAGAGTTTATAGTATAATCTGATCTATGGCCCATTATTGAATCAAAAAAAATAGCAAAAACTTAGAACAGGGCCTTAGTAACAAAGAAAAATAGAGAAAATTTTTTCGGGGATAAGAAGTATAATGTCTTTTTGGCGGATGCTGAGAAAGGGATGGGAATATGGGGGATAGTTTGCTATTAAATCGTTTGAAGAAAAGGTGAATTAAGTGGAACAGGGATATATATAGAAAATGGCTAGAAGTATATAGGGTAAAATTAAAGGAAAATGATAAAATATAGCTATGTAATAAAGGAGCTATAAAATAATAGGGAGATTGTAGTGAATTAGAGAAAAGAAATCAATTGCATTTATTCCAAACGAGCGATATTTAAAAGAGCGTCGTTATTTTTTGATTAGGTGTGAATAGCATATTTGACAGTTTGACACGCCTTAATCTAAGAGCATTTGATCACAATAATAACTCTAGTTATTTTTTAATTTTGTTTTGCTTGAAGTAACGAGATCTTCTTTTAAAATAGATCTAATTAAAGGCATTTCTCTTTGAATGAATCTATTAAATCTGCATATGCGGCATTGATAGAATATAGAGCAAATCAGAAAACTCATTTGATTTGATAATCGCTAATTGCGGTAGCATACATTTTAATTTATCCAAATTAACTAACCAGCTCACTTCCGAAACGGGAAATTGATCAGCAACAATCAGTTCCAGACCCCTACAAGTCAGTAAATAGAACCTCATTACTATTCGGTAATCATTCAAAGCGAAGGGTGATATACCTTTTTAGGGCTGGAATGACAATATAAATATCGACGACCAATAACCATACTCTTCGTCTACAGAGCAAATACCTAAAGCCAATAGGTATATGCTATAATAGAGCGACAATTTCTGAAGCCAATAATGCAGTATTTATTTTATGTCAGCTATAGTTGAAGGAGCCAACAGTGTGACGCATAAGGCCTCTAAATAGAACTAGCCAATAATCGCTATTTTCTCTTCGCACGATGAGTCGGCCTAACAATCCACTATTACCTAAATAGGAACCGAACTGACATTTCCAAACTAAGACTAATTAAAATACTCAAGTCTGAAATCACTACTAGCAGTTATTTCTAAATACGGCATTTACACAGAGCAAGATATACTGAATTTACACAACTGAATAAAAGACGCAGAATAGTTAAAGAGGATTAATTGAAAATATTATTAGCAAATCAGCTTCTATTTCCTAAATGCGATCGTCACTGAGCTTGTTAATCTCGAACTATTGTTGAGAAAGTATTACCATTTTTATCATATGCGCTGGTGGACAAACAAATCATGCGCTATACAACAGACAAAAAGCAAGCACTATGTCACTGCAGAAGTGCCCATGCACTTTATTGAATAATAGCCCTCAATGTGCTGTACTAAATAGGAAGTGCCCAAATACAACATTCCGGAGCTTTGAAACAAGCCCTCCAAACCTACAACTACTCCCTCTAAGTTTGTGAATAAAAGCACCTCATAAACCGTCCCGCTTATGATCGATAATATAAGTTACCCATACTATCCAAGTTCAATTTAAACTTGATTGGGTGATTCAGTTGCTTGTACAAAACATCCAACAAACCCATCCGTACATGATTCATCACTTATTTCCGGCCTATACACTATCTACTAGCCCGAGCGATAGCTGACTAGCTACTAATTCGTTTGCGCTTATAATGGAAAAAATAATCCCTGACCAATTGCGTTCAGTAAGCCGAAAACTAATTATTATCTCGCCATAAATAGTGCACATCAACTCTGAGCTAATCAAAAAATATGCTACTTAGAAACTATACATTCAAAGACATAATTCTCCATATATAAAATTCTTTGACACTTTCCCATGCAGCAGACAGTTTTTAATCTACCAAAAATTGCCAACAGAGTTCAATTAAAATACTTTAATTCCTAATATCAACTACTTATTGGTTTTTTGTTCTACAACAACAAATAATAAAATTTGTTTTAAATCACTAGCAAATCATTAAATTATTTTTTTAAATAGTGTTGGATGGGAAAAAATAAAAAAAAATACACTTCTATTGAATAATATTTCTTTTTTTATTTATAACCTCTTAAAATACCTATCAAATCTTTCGAGGGTAGTTGGCTTTTTTTGAAATACCATAACTACCTAATCAAATGACAATATTTTAAATCATTGTAAAATAATTATATTCCATTGGCTAGAATCTATTATATATCCAATTATAAATGTGTTTTAAATATCTTATCCAATCATGGTTTTTAGCTATGCTTATGATTTTGGTCCCTGAAAGCGTTAATTGGAATCGTTGTCTAATGTATACTTTTATAACAAATCTCACAATTTCTCACCTGGTATACTTTCTTAGCCCTTTCCCATCCAATACTCTTTAAAAAACTAATTTATTGATTCGTTTATAATTCATAACTAAATTTATTATTTGCTGCTGAAACACAATAAGCCAATATTTCTTAAATTCTCGGAACTTAAGTATTATAGTCGAAAACAGTTGGCTATATTTAGTAGATCAAAAATAATCAACCTCCAGCAAAAGGATTAATACCCATTTTAAAAGCAGAAAAGACATTAAAAGTGCACACCTTTGTAATTACCGCGACTAGATTCCCCATTTAAAAATACAATCTGCTTTTTCATATTTTCTACGATCTTTATTTTTACATCGCCTAGCTTATTTTATCATTAAAGCTTAGTAAAAATCGAACAACTCCATGTATAAATACATTTATGATATTCTTTACGAAAAGTGCGTTTTTATCAGTAAAGAATAGCATTGTACGATATTTTATATTAATCTATTCTCCAATAAAGAAAATCTAAAATTTCTTTTAGCAAATATTAATTTTTAAATGATATAAATAAAAATTAAAATTAAAATATTCAGTTCAATAATTATTAACTGCAACAAAGTACTTTCTTCGTTCAGTATCTACCAAATGTTACAGTCTTTTTTTTTTTTTTGTAATATCAACCGCCAAAAAAAAACATGTACAATTATCACATACCAAATATATCATTATTGAGTCACAATTGAATCACCAAAAAATCAGATATTGATTTATTAATTGGAATTATTGGGTGTGGGTGTACCAGATTCAATAACTACTTAATATACCTTTCTTTTTATTCACTTCATAAAAACCGATAATTGGTATTAGTAATAACAAAAAAAAAATTATCTAACAAGATTCTCAAAAATCTAATTTAGTTAAAATATCACTTTTTTATCCTTTTGATTCATATCAAACTAGGTAATTATACAATACCATTTTCCCTCTAATTATTAAACTGAAGCCATCCACAAATACAATAATCTCATAGATATAAACTAAAATTATTCAACTTTAAAATAAATTTATGCATCGATTCTATCAAAAAGTTTCCATATTATATTCCGTAAATATATCAACAACAATATATATGGTATAAAAATTGGTTTCTATAAGGCTAAAAAATTTTACCTACCTTATAAAGTGTAATTTATTCGACTTCTAAGGCATATTTAGATAATCTAGATAAGTTGTATAAAAAATTTTTTTCTTATACACAACAATGTAGATCGAAGCTAAATTTACTTTATATACACATATTTTATTAATATATAACCTATTTTTTTTCGGTAAAAGGCGTGATAACCTAAACTTACATGTTTATAAATTGAGTACTTCTTAAAAGCATATAATTGTATGGATTATTAACCAGTATATTATTTGATTTATTTTTATAATTCCGGGAACTGAGCATCTATTAAGGTTTTAATTATAAAAAACAATGAATGACCAAAATTAAAGTCAAGACTGTGAAATATTTGCAGGCAAGATAATGAGACTGCAGACTGAATCCAAATAATTGAACATCCAAACTAATTCAGATAATTAATAGAGATTAACGAGGTTCTGTTATAATTATAAGCAAAAGCCAAAATAGAAACCGAAGCTGAAAAAAACAAATATCTTATTGAATAGTTACCTTCTGAAATGAAAAAGATACCATCATTAAAATTTATGATCCCTTTGAAGACTAAGGAGTTCTTTCCAAAAATAAGTATAAAAGAACTGTAAACATCGATGATTAGACCATAGCTGAAGTTAATAACTTTACAAAAAAAGCAAAGTTCATAAAAAAAACAATGATTAGATAGATTAAGATCAAATCTAAACACAGAAATAACAACTTAATAAAAATTATGCAAGAGAACCTTCAGTAAAGATATTAATCGAATTACTAAGGTTTTAATTGCATTAAATATGAACATATAACCGAAAGTATAACCTCACCTTACTATCAAAAAGAATTGTAAGGGAAAAAAATTTCTAAGAAAAATACTTCAGATAATGATATAAAAAATATAAATCCTTTACAGAATTTGAAGTGTATAATAAAAAAGAATTTATAATATAAAATAGTGGAGAAATTTTCACATCCAAAAAGTCAAAAATAAAACTAGAGGTGTATACTCAATATCTAATAGAATTGAGTCTACAAATAATGCTGGTGTTATGTTTATTCATTCAATAAAATAAGAAATTTAAGGCTTTTACAGAATATAGTACTACAGAGCATTGTGATAGACCCATCATACTCGAAAAAATATCTATATTAATCTTATTTGATGCATATTTTCTCTAGCTTAAGGTAATAAGAAAAGCCAAAAATGACTAATTAATTTAGAAACTGAATAACAAAATAATTATAACTGCTAATGGAGTGTGGAAGATTTTGAAAACAGATATTGGGTAATAATGGATTCTAGATATGCTTGTTCTGATATTTATAGTTTTAAAGAAATAAGTAGTAGCATAAGTAGTCTCACTCATTTCAAACCTTAGTGACAGCTGATGGAAAAAATCAAATGACTACAGGTATATTATCATAAATTTTAAAAAAATTTTAAAAAAAGAAATTCTTAAAATATGCCTTGATTATTGAACTTAATGAACTGATTTTAAAATCAGAATCTGATTTTATTCTAAATATAATTTAACTCTGGTCATTAAATACAAATAGCATGAAATCGAAGTAATCGATATAGGGATATCATTTAAAATAAATAATTTAAATTAAATTAAACCATTTTCAATCATTACGAGTTTTTTGGATTAGGAAATAGTAAAAATTCAGAAAGCGCAGAAAAATTAACAGTTAAAATAGCGAATATAACAAATTGTTACAGATTTTGTAAAAATTTTTTCCACAGAGAGTTTAATAAGCATGATCTAAGAGTATAAAAAAAGATATTGAAAAATTATTTTTCTACTGATATCTACCCGCAGTTCAAGAAGCTACATACCCATTAGTTATTATTTGGTTTGAGCTGGTGAATTGATTACAATATGAAGTGCAAGTTTTCTGGGTACGCGGATTCCGTTCAAAAATCTGGCTGTTTCCAGCTCAAAATTCAAACCAATTGTACCAGCTCAAAGCTGGATCAAATATTTTTTATCCCCACCCCGTAATAAATTTTCATACTAGCCCCAACCGGGCTAAGTTGAAATTCGAAAGTATTTTTTTTTCGTCAGTGAAGATCGGCATCGGTATTTACTGGACGATCGTCGATGATCGGTGATTTCGCCACCGGCTATTTCTCAGAATTATGTGATCGACCGTCTCAGGCACACACAAGTTGCAGCAGAAGCAAAAAGTTTTTTAATTTTTGGCCGACAATTTTCCTGTTCGACAGGCGCTGGGCGGTCCGGAATGTGCCCATACCAATTTTCCCAATTTCCTGAAGGCCCAGATTCAGGTCCGGATGGATAGCTTGAAGGTCAACCCAGTTGCCTTTTTTGCCGATTTTCCGATCCACCGTCCACCGGTGGATGACAGATCGGTTATTTCGCCGTTTCAAGTCGACTATCGTGATGATAGTCTGACCGTTTGAATCTTGAGAGCAAAATTTTTTGATCCACCGGGCGCTCCCGGTTACCCAGGTGGCCATCCTGGAATTTTTAGGTGCATTTATGAGGTCGGATATCATTGTGTTTGAGGTTTGGAATTTGTGTTATGAACTCTCACGGGCTGTGCTGGTGCGCATGAACGCTGAGGTTATGCCCAGTTCATCCCTGATGCGCTCTATGGCCGCTGACTTACCGAAGTTGGCAACCATTCGGATCGCCTTGTCGATTTCTGACTGTATGAGCTTGCATCTGTCTTCGCTCATGCCAAATGTCTCCCCACCGTAGCATCCAATCGGAATCAGCACCGAATTGATGAACTTGATTTTTAGTGCTGTGAGCACATCAGACCGTCTTAGGAAGCTGTTGGCAGCGTATACAGCCTTCCTGACCTTGTTCTTGTTGTTTTTAATCGTCCCAGATACGTCCCATTTGCTATTCATAATCTAGCCCAAGTAGGTGTACTGGTCGGTGGAGTTGACTTTTTGGCCCTGCAGGGTCATATCAGTGGTCAACTCCCCGCTTAATGTCATTATCCCGCACTTGGAGGCATTCACAGCCATTTCACAATTGTCCGACCATTCGGTAATGGTATCTAGTGCGGCTTGTAAATCGGCTGATGATTCGGCCAATAGCACAGCATCGTCGGCAAACAGTAGTCCTGGTATGCGCGAGGTGAGCCCAGGCACCCGCACACCTCGTACGCCCTTGAATATGTCGTTAATATAAAAATCAAAGAGTATAGGCGAGGCTGGGCACCCTTGCCGCACTCCACATAGGCATTCGGTGGGGTTGGAAACTTCATTTCCAACTCTAACTGTGATTTTCGGAGCATCATACATGCCCTTGATCATATTGAGGAGTTTACCCCCAATGCCCACTGATCGCAGTTTATGCAGTAAGGCCATATGGGGGACCCGGTCGTAGGCCTTGCTATAGTCGATATAGTATAACCATGTTTCCTTGTTCTTAATTTTCCATCGACGGAGTATTTCATATAGAGTGATCGCTTGGCCCGCATACTCCTCGAAATTCCGAAATCCAGCTTGCTCTTTTACCAATATTTGGTATTTAGTATCGATTTTTCTGAGTTTGGTGGCCACAATTTTGGCCATCAGTTTCGCCAGTGTCGGGATCAGTGATATCCCTCTGTAGTTACCGGGGTCCTTCAGGTCACCTTTTTTAGGTACCGGAACCACAACTGAAGTTTCTAGGTATTGGGGTATATCCCCAGTATCATATATTATATTGACGATTTTGTTTAATAATTTTGATAGTGAGGATGTGGATGATGACTCGGTCATCACCAGTTTCCATACCCCAGATGGCACACCGTCAGCTCCCGGAGCCTTGTTTTTAAGTGTATCACGAAGTGCATCAGTAATATCTGACCATGATATAGTGCTATCACACTCTATGTAATAGTCACAGTCCACAGAAATAAGATTTCCCCACTTATCGGTTGTTCGGATGTTCTCAGTAGTGTCTTTTGCTAGTTCGTCAAAGTGATTAGCCAAAATTTTCATTTTATTTAGCTTTTGGGTTGTTATATTTTTATTTTTATCATACACTGGGCCATCGGCGATGCTTTGGAACGATTTCCCAGTGTATGATTTGATGTAATTCCAAAGCTTTTTGGAATCGTTGTTCAGAATCTGATCGGCGATTTTTTTTATACTTTTGGCGTGCTGGGCTTTTCTATCGGCCTTAATTGATCGATTTGCATTCGATTTGGATTTGATGTATTCGCTGATTGGGCAATTATTCTTCGTCAATTTTTGAAATTATTTTTCGTCGCTTTTTTATTTTTTTTGATGGTGTTCTTTGACAGCACAGTTTTTATGATTTCGCCAGGTACATCCAGCGCACCGAGCCGAGAAGATTGATCCCAAACAGTGTCGATTAGGCCAGCGCAAAGCTCATTTAGGCCCATTTCTGTATCTGCTAGCACCGTAAATCGGTTATGGCTGACGAAATTATTTTCAGCCAATAATAATTTTTTCGCATTAATTTTTGTTTTTTTCGCCGGTACCTCGAGAGCGTCCATATTCCACTGCGCTGTGATCGGCATGTGGTCCGAGAGGTCTAAATATCGGTTTACCGTGCACCAGTTTGGACGGCTGTTGATCCCGGAATAGGATATGTGTGATCGATTATGCGGCCTAAATTACTCGTAATCTACCTCGAATCAGTCGAGCTATTTACTTTGGAATGTTTGTGCCCAGTTCCAAGCTTCAAAGTAAACTTTTTTGATTCTGGTGTTTCAATATTGTAGTACCCGAACAGTATATGTTTTGCGAATTTATTATTAAAAATTTAATAGTTGTCCAAAAGCTCAGAAATCACGCGCTTTTTGTCAATTCCCGTGCTTAGCAAGTGGAAAATGTTTACCAAAATCTGAAATTTATCGCCACTTTTTTTGTTTCCTGAGATTATACTTGATATAATTGTTTTTTTGATTTAATTTCGCATAAATTGAGCCTGATTTTATTTTATACAGGAATCAGTAGGACGCTGCTCCTCTAGAAGTAATCGGATTGGTCTCTACACATTTATATTCTGGTATGCGTCAGCTATATGTTTTTTTTGTTAGTAAAGTTTCTTGAAATGCCAGGATATCGGGCTTAGCACTATCTGAATTTAAAAAATTCATATATTGCTCTAGTTCATCTTTTATGCTCTTTATGCCTCATATAGTGTATATCATAACTGGCAGATTTTTTTTAGAGTTGTTTATTTTTTGTATATATACACCAGTGAAATTAGCGGATCGAAAATTTTTATCTTTATCGTGCCTAATTCTGGATTTTGATGCTTTTCGATTTTTTTAACCTCGATATTTTACTGATTAAATTTATGAAGAGTTTCAAAGTGAAATTCGTGCCTCCATTGGCCGTTTCTTCATCTTGAGATTTTTGCCATAAAATTTTGTTATTTTAATGTAATATTGAGCACAATTTACCTTTTTAAAACATCTTTTTTGAGTTCTTGGACGTTGAGAACAAAGAATGTGTTTTCAATTCTAATTTTCCCTAATTTTCCACCTTTTTTTGTGTTTTTATACGTATTTTATGCTAAATTTTGTCAATTATTCGAAATATATATCATGATCAGTATGATCCAGCGAATCGTAAGAATAATTGATTTCATCTGTAGATTCAATGAAATTCTCAGCAATAAAATTTTTTCGAATTCTATGTACTGCATCTCAGTTATTTGGTTATTTCTGACTTTTTCGGTCATAAATATCAACTCTGTTGGCGTGAATTAGAGATAAGAGTCTTCTGATGCCGGAGTACTAGTTATAATATTTTTTGGATATTTTTTTAGTGAAGATATTGGAATCATAGTTGCCAATATTTTAGGAAATAATTTTTCCGTGCACTTTGGGCTCGGAATTTTTGTCTATGAAATTTTTTTATATCAATTCACTAATTCGTGAATTTTATTTTTCACTTTTTCGTGCTTTTTTCATTGCTAGTGAGCTATCAGGAGATCTTTTCATCCCAACAGTTCCTCTTCATTTTTCTGAAAATAGAGTCTTGGGAAGTTCCTCGTCAACGATTGAGGGCTCATCGATCCTAGGCTCACCATTAGGCTCGACATCAGATTCAGGTGCACTTTTATCTTGGTCACCAGTTTGAAAAATATCGGCAATTTGTTTTTGTTTTTGTTTTTATTTTCGAAAAAGTCAAGGTTGGACTTCCAGTTTCCTTCTTGCTTGCAGTAGCTCCAGAATTCCTTACACCCTCTATAGAAGATATCGATTCTTCCGTACTCGTATCCAAGAATACAAGGGATTACTCTTTCGGCAATCTTTTTTATTAATAAAATTATAATTCAATAGGCAAGGAATTCCGTATTCCCTTTTCTTCATAGAGAACTGAAATAAATTATTTCTGATATCAGCTCGAGGCTCTCCTTTATTAAATCCAATAGAGTGAGTATATCAATATCTATATGAATAGAGATGTTGGCAAATGTAATTTCCTTCTCTATTTTTTCAGATCGGCACATCTCAATTTCCTTGAGATTGTGTGAAATTTTTTTTCATAGTGTTTTCTGCGTCGATTTTTAGCTAAATACTAAGTATGTTATCCTAGATCAATAACAATCTTTTCTTAATAAACGTAACTATCAATAGCATGATCGAGTTTATATAGCGCATTGATGTGGTCTCTTTGAAACTTCACCCATGAAATTCAAATTTTACAATCTGAGACATTTTGGAGCAGTCTTTTTAGGCTCGTTTGTTTTCCTCGATATAGTATATACTTAACTGAAACATCTCTATACTAGCTCATTTTGATTTTTTGATAGCATCTGAATAATTTTTTGATCATTTTGTCTTTAAATAGTTCGTTTAGCTTTTTCATGAGGAATATTTCCCTTCATCACATCGATAAACGTATTCGTAGAATGTTTAAAAGGCTTTTCAGCGGCCGTAGTGTTATTTAAAAAATTTTTTTACACTTTTTTTTAGTTTTTTTTATGTAGGCATTTTATTATATCTAAAATCATTCAAATTCTGCGATTTGCGCATCCCCCCCTCCCTGAATTGGTTATTTAAAATTTGTACTCTTAACTTATGAATTCATAATTTAATTTCTAGTTAAAATTTTTTTAAATAAAACAAGCATTTACCAGATAATGGCTATCAGTTATCATTACAAAGTTTTAATATTGATATTAAGTAGATATAATACACGTTCAAAGCTTATTGTATTTTATTTTTTGTCTCAGAGAGTTTATTAAGCTCAAATTTAAGAGCATACAAAAAACTATAAAAAAAATTATAAAGTTAAAAAGTATTAATAAATATTAAAAAAATCAATTTTTCAGCTGGCCCCATTTTATTGCTTTAGCAGCTCCATACACAATGGGCATTTTTTCAAGGGAATTAAAGGGTTAATAATCAATTTTATTCAGAAAAGGCGATAAAAAGGGGAATATTGGATAAGAAATAAGATATTTATAAACTATTATTCCTTATCGAATCGCCCAAGAATACTTCTAAGAAAGCAAGAGAGAGCATAACAAATTTTTATTAAGGCACAATACATAGCTAGTAATATATTATTAAAGTTCTATTTCAATATATTTGTCTCTTTTAAAACAATCTTGTAAAAAAATTGATAAATTTAACCTTAAAAAATACTTTTATTCATAAGGGAAATAATTTTAATAATGAGAAATGTGTTCACCGCATATTTTTTCACATTTAAAACTTTTAATTTTTGATAATTATAATTAAAGTAGATTTTAAGCTTCTAAAATCTAAGTAAAATGACGATATATGTTGCCGAGGTTTTCTCCCCTTAGCACTATATTTTTACAACATACTCTTGTGTTTCTGTTTATTTATTTATTTTTTTTGCCCTAAAATGTTGATTTTATTATAATATTAATCCAACTAAATTATTATGTTATGATTTTATATTAATGTATGTATATTTTATTTCCTTTTTTTAGGGTAATTTATTTTTGAGTTCAATCCACTCGGTATTTTTAGCAAAAGTAAAAATAAAAAACAAGATTTTCAAAGAGATCTCTTTCTTTTTTAGTTTAATCACATCAATATCGTGTTTAAGAAATTTTTTTAGATATCCTCATATAGCAATAAAGCGATGATTATAGTTTTGATAATTGAAAGAAAAAATAATAATAATAGAAATGTTAAAAATAAATTAAAATTTTCTTTGGTCATAAGATTCATATAAAAAACCTCTTTGTAAGTAAAATTTCACAGATTTGCAAATTATAAAGAGAAAAAAAACTACATCTCTTATAATCCTAGAAAAATGACTAGTTCTTTGCGGTTAACTGGGTTGCATGTATTATCTACGTCATGTGTCATTCAGAAAATCCATTTGACACTCTTAGTATTCTCAGTCACGCTTTTGAATCCATAATTATTGAATGTCCTCTGTGATAGAGAGCAATTCTATTAACATAAAGTATACTTTTATACACTTTTCGTCCTCTAATAACATTTATTTGATTTATTATATTAACTATATATTTACTAAAAATCCCAACTTGTGCAAATATTGATATACACAATTCTACAATAATAATATAAATTGCATTTAACCAATAATTTTTAATGTGATTTCATTATAGTATAAAATTAGTAAAATAAAAAGCTTCATTTAATATATTTGGGATTTGTCAGCCTATATTTCAATATCCAAGATATTTATTTTTTTTAAGTTTAATATTGTAGTCTATTTTCCAAAAATAAAATTAGAGGTATTGAATAATTCAACGATACTATTGGAAGAGTGAAGTGGAATAGTTATACGAAATTGATAACTAAAAGTAACTGAAAAAAGCGTACATCTTTTCTCAATCTACAACATAAATGTGGTGTACTATTTCTAGAAGTAGAAAGTTTTTTATTCATTATTTATTGCTTATCATATTTACATAGATTCTTAAGGCCTATTATAAATTGAGATGTAATAAATTATCTAATTTAGGTATTGTTTTTATAAAATTCACGTCAGAAGTTTTTTTAGAGCGTGGTAATTTTCCCAATAGATTCCCCGTTGCATATATTTCTTGCAGAGAATTGTTAGTTATAAAATAGAGAGCTCTTTCCAATGCTCAGATTATTTAAATATATATAAATATATAATATTTTTAAAATATGAATAAAGATTCTGAAAGAAAAAAAACTTAATACGTAAAATTAAGAATTCAAATACTTATTTATCGTGGTTTAAGAATACAGTAATTTCCATCTTAAAATTGTTTGACCCTTCTAGCGATTCGACTAAGATTTTAGTTGTGTAAACTATCCTAAAAAATCATTCTAGTAATTTTAAAGTTGTTAATGGATTACTTTTATATTTCATATTGGTTGGCGAGGAATAAATTTCCATAAAGCATTTACTTTTTTATCTCTGGCTATATGTCTAATAAAGAACGATCAAATCCGTGAGCAATTTTTTTGTGCTTAGATCTTGTGTTTTTTCATTTTAGATGATATTTACATAAAAACTATGAAAAATTTTCATTTGATGATGTTAATTTCTATAGCGAGTAGAGGAAAATTTTTTGCTTTCGGAAAAAATGTTTAGCCCTTTCCCGTCCAACACTCTTTAAAAATATTAAATTAATGGTTCGTTTATGGCTTATAATAAAATTAGCTATTTGCTATTTTTCAACAACAAACCAATTATTCTTATAGCCTCGGAATTAAAGAAATTTAATTGAACGCTGTTGACTATATCTAGTGGGTCAAAAATAGTATACCGCACGTGAAAGGGTAAAATGAAAAATAAATAGCAACAAATAAACCAGGAAAAAAATTCATTTGAGAATCGTTAGTCAGAAATAAAAAAATATATATAAATGTATTTTTATATTTACGGAATTTTATTGGTACGATATCATTTTTTCTTTTTTTTTTGTCAGAATGAGATACTCTATTCAAAAGAGGAACTTTTTTCCATGGAATTATATTTATTAAAATAATTAGGCGATTTTATTGGCTTGAGTATTCAGTTTTTTTGATAATATACTCTAATTTTATTTAACCCTTTCCGGGGCAAGTACTCTTGAACTTTTTTAAAAATTATAGTTAGATAAGTCATATTATATTTATTTGTTATTGGATATATAAAATTTACCGGCCAATTATTTATTACTATATTATATTTATTTATCATATTGTCGTATGGTTGGATAATTTTGGTAGTTCAAAAAAGGCCAACCGCCCCTGAAAGGGTTAACCCATTTCCAGTCCAACACTTTAAAAGAATCAATTTATTGATTCGTTTATGATTTATAAGTATATTTATTATTTGCTATTAAATCACAATTAACCAGTATATTAACGAATCTTGGAACTAAAGCTTAATATTTTAAATTTATTGGCTATATTTTATAGGTCAAGACCAGTCTACCGCCCGTGAAGGGATTAAAACCTAAATAAAATCTGATGCGAATTAAAAATTTAAGAGAGAATGCTATTTACTTGATCGAATCCCCAAGATTTAATATTAATGGCTTTTTTGATGAGAAAAGCTAGATATTGTAGTTATTTTATAATAGGAGTTGCAAGTAAAAATAAAATTGAACTGAAAGAAGAATGAAAAAGCTAAAATTATGCTACTATTATGGTACATTTTATTTAAGGTAAAAATAAAATCTTATAAACTAAAAAATAATGATTCGATTCATGAAATAATCTCGTATATAGGAGACTATTTGGGTAAGAGGAAATTTTTTACATTGGAATTTTATTTTCTAATAATATTCAAATATTTTTATACAATAACTATTAAATAAATCTGACAGAATATGCTAAGTGAATTTAAATCTCTAATAAAGCTTGAAAATGAGGCAAAATTTAATAGAAAAAGATCCACCTCTTCGTCAGAATCTCCCATATGGATATTTACATATATTTTCCAACTAAAATATTATATGTTTTTTTTTACTAGAAATTTTTTCAATTACTAACTTTGAGTATAGTTTAATATTTTCATTATTTTTAATCTACCAAATTTATTCAAGCCCACTCGACAGCATAAATTTATAATTATAATTATTCAATTATTGGTCAGTTGAGGTCAAAAGTAAGTAATTTTATGTTCTATAGTCGATCAGAGAGTCATAATACTGAATTTTTAAATTATAACTCCTGTAAGCTTGTAAATTATTTTATTATTAAAATGATTATTTTGGACTTCCGAGTTTAACATTTTATTAAAAGCACAAATAACCCTTTTTAGATATTCGATGAATAATAAACTAGAAAAATGTAAATTATTGGCTTGTTGATCAATTAGTACATTTTACCTATTCGCAGATAAAAATAAACAATCCAATAGTTTGATTAAATTCGAAAATAGTTGACTATTTATGAACAAGTTGATTTGGCTTGGCAGCTAAAAAATATTGTAATCTATAAGTTTAGCTAAACCTATCATTCAATTTTGTTTAAAGTCTTTTATTGTAATTCGTTAATGAGTTTAAGAAAATTTTCTATTTGCAGTTTTATCATAAAATCGGCAACTTTTCGAGACCTGAAATAAAATTACTCATAGGCTATTAACGGTATTTATTTTTGCTCTAGCAAAAATAGTATACTAAACTTGAATTATCTAACAAGAGTTCTTAGCGAAACTCTTGATTCGTGGTTTGTAATTATGTGCATTTTTTCTTCGATTTATTATTAAACTCTAGACATTAGTTTATTTTAAACAATTTGTTGGCCTTTTTAGCTAAAGATCAAAAATATCTACCACCTGTGAAAGGGATAACACTCATATATTATAAATGTAGCGATATTTACCCAGTTGATACAGTATTACTATATAAGTTATAAGGAAAAGAAAAACTTGTTCATTGCTGTTTTTCTGATCAATTAAGCGAAAAAGATTTATAATAAATAGTAACAAAGAAATATACAAAAGAAAGAAAAAAAAATAAGAAACATATTCATACCTTGTAGGATAATAAAGAGAAATTTGCAACTTTTGTCCGAATAATTTATAATAAACTCTGTGAAAAAAAAATTGTCCGAATAGTTTTATTTTGTAGATTTATTATAACTTTATGAATGGTATATTATACCTTTTATTCGCTTTCACTTATACTTTAAAGTATCATAGATAGTTTTTCAAAAATGCTACTAAAATATTTTTTCTTGTGTAATTCTATCTTTTCTTTTTTAATATCGCCTCAAAAAATAAATTTACAAGGTGCAACTATATCATTGTCAAGCGAAGCCGAATATATAATACTTTACGATAATGTAGGACTTGCAAATGATACTATAAGAGACTTCGAATCCGTTTTGACATCTATAGATTCAAAGACGTTTCCAAATGACTCAGACCTGACAAAAAAATATAAGATAATAACAGAAAATGATCAGTCTACCACCTTTTGGCTAAACCTAAGTTCTGAAAATTACGAAAAACTGTCGAATAACCCAAAAATCCCGATTATAGAAAAAGTTGCAGAGTTTACTGTCTCAGATTCAAAACACTATTATTTCAAGGATATGATTGATAGTAATTTTGGCCATAATTCCAGTTACAATGAAAGCGATATTCAGATAAAACCAAGTATTTTTTCCCAAATTAAAAATTCCAGATTTCCATTTAGTGATGATTATTCAAAATGGAAAACACAAAAATATGCTCCATGGCATCTTGGAAGAATTTCCAGTACGTCTTCTAGTCCTGCCAACTTTTCGCCTTATGGGCAAGAATATTATTATCCAACGGCCAAAAACTCAGTTATTGTATATGTAATTGATTCAGGAATTGACCCTCTACATGACGAGTTTAATAAAAATGTAGAACTAGGTGCCAATTTTGTCCCTGGAGAAAATCATACTGATTTCGCTGGCCATGGTACCGCAGTTGCAGCACTTATTAACGGAAAAAAAAGTGGAGTTTCAAAAAGCGCAGTTGTGATTTCTGTAAAAGTTCTAAACGCTGATAATATAGGAACGACAACTACTTTTTATCAGGGGTTGAATTGGGTTCTTAATGACAAAAAGAAAAACAATCCCAACACCCCTGCAATTGTAAATTTTTCTATAAATCTCACTTCAACATCCCCTATTCTGGAAAGCGCGTTTAAAAATCTATCAGACATTGGAGTGTTGGTAGTTGCTAGCTCAGGAAATAATTCCGCTGATCAATGCGATTTTTTCCCAGGTAACTCGGAACATGCACTAATTGTTTCATCTATATATCCAGGAAATGACTCTTTTGTCACATTTGGCTCGAATTTCGGGCCATGTGTAGATGTATTGGCTCCAGGAAATAGAGTATTCACTGCTGTTGCAGGGAGTGTCAATCAAGTTAATCCATTCATTGGAACGTCATTCGCTGCCAGTATTGTAACAGGAATTGGTGCTTCAATTCTTTCTAATGATCCAACTCTAAGCCCAGCAGATCTATATGATACTATTGTTGGAAATGCGATAGAAAATGTAATTTCAAGTGTTCCAGATAATACAGCAAACAAAGTCGTTTGGAATGGATACTCCGGTCTTAGATCACGATTTTCATACATCAATTAACGCAATCATATAAATTTATATCATCACAATTTTCATCTTTAATTTTCACTATATGCCTTTATAATTTACCCAAAATTCTTGATTTTGAAGTTTTTTTTAGAACCTGCTAACATTCAATATGTTATAGTATTTTGCGCTGAGAGTTTTTAGTGTATTTTATGGATAAATATTTTATAAATAACTAGATAAAAAAAGTCTTTTATAAAGATTTTAATCCTTTAGGAATTTTATAGAGTATATTTCTCACCATAATTATAAAGTCTTTACTAAAGATGTATATTTTTATAATAGTGAAAAATATGACAAATTACATAGCATATAACAACACTTTAATAACGGAATATAAATCCATCGATGTTTTATCAAATAGAATTAAATTAGCTATGTAGTTAAATTTAATAGTACAAAAGAAATTAATACTTGATAATACTAATATCTTTTTAAAACTTATGATAATTTAAATTTAATTAATGATTTTTTTAAGTTATATATACGCATTTACTGAACCCTTTGAGGTATAAAATAATTTTATTAACTCATTTGTAGTTTGAGGTTAAAATCATTATTTTTTCAAAGGTGTTATAGAGCTGGATGAAGCGTTCACGAGTTAGGGGGAGGGTTATTGAATTCTGTATAAATAATGATAATATTTTCATGGCTATGCTTTGATAGTTTTTTATGAAAAATCATTAAAAGCGGATAAATTAATAAAAGTATAAACTAAGATTGGACTGATTTTATTATTCCGCGATAATAGAGATATAGCAATGGTCTACATTGAGATCCTCTGGTTTATTATATTATAGAAAAATTAATGACTAGATACACAAATACTAAATGGGAGATTCTCTATGAAATTGATTTTTAGTATCAAGAGTTACAGTGTATAAAATATTAATGGCCAATGGGTATAATAAATTACTTTTTTAGAAAATAAATTTTTTTATTAAAATGAATTAACTCAAAACCCTAGATGTATTTCAATCCCGCCAATAATGTTTTCAATACATAAATGCCAAAGCCAAAGCCAATAAAATTAAACTGCTACAAAGTGCTCTCTTCGTTCAGAATCACCCAAATATTTTCATTTTTCAGGTTGGTAGTATTATGTTTATAATAAATAGGCTTATAGAATAAGATTAAATCGTCTCTAACTCTTTCAGGGACAGTCAGCTTTTTTTGAATAACCAATATTGTCCAACATAACGACAGCAAAAAGATTAATAGATGATAATAATAAACTATTGGCTGGTAAAATATATATATATATCCAATAACAAATAAGTATAATCAGGCTTATCCAATTATGATTTTTAAATAATTATAAGAGCAATTGCCCCGGAAAGGGTTAATAAGTCAATTAAAGGATTTTTTTATTATCTGATTATGGTATTGAAACGTAATAAACTTATTATTAATGGAAATTACATTTATTAATATATTTTTTTATTTAAAAGTGTATTAAAAAATTCTATTTCCCAGCTATATTTTATAAATATGGTAATAAAAAAATCGTATCGAATGAAAATTTTTTATTAAAAGTACCAGTTTATTTTTTGTAAATAAATGCTGTATACTATGCGAAAACGGTCTAATTATGAAGTTTAGTTTAGTCTTTGATGGAAATTTGAATATTACTATAATAAGTATGGTCCTTGAACTAATCCCGACTGTGAGCTGAATAATAATATTTTGATATTTTTAAAGGAGTTTTTTATACTATTAACTCATCTTTAATAAACCCGTTGGTAAATAAAAAATGCTTTAGATGAAGCCATATTTCTGTTAATCTTTAATGTACAGTTGTAACTATTTTCGGTTAAATATTTATTTTAGTTCATAAAATATGTATATATCAAAGCTTTTACAAGGTGCTTTGAAGATCTAAACTAGTATTTATGAAAATGATAAGTAGAAATACATTTATTATTTATGTTTAACCCTTTCCAGTTCAACACTCTTAAAGAAACGAAATTATTGATTTTTTTATGGTATATAAATAAATTTACTACTTGCTGATATAATAAAAATAATCAATACTTCTAAAGACATCGTTTTTAAATCATTTTAATTAAATACAGTTAGCTATATTTGGTAGTTCAAAAGTAGTCTACCGCCAATGAAAGGGTTAAAATGTAAACTTAGTTCCAAGAATCTTCGATTAAAAGATTTATAAATTAATTAACTGAACACTTTTCATATTCCACATATAATTTTATTTTAGGTCGTAGGGCTATTGACAAGGCCCGATTTAATACATAGTAAAGTAATAATATTTTAATGTTTGGATTATTATCAGATGTTTTTAAAAAATTAATTTCTTCCCTATTCTCTTTTGAGTGAAATTTTGTGCTTTTTTATAGATAATTTTTCTTAATTGTTAAGAATAATTTACGATTAATATTAAATAAAAAATAAATGAAAATAATAGTAAAAGCCAAAATAAAAATAAATGTAAAGAATAAAATAGAATAAAGAGGAATGGTAGAAAGCTAAATAAAAAGGTAATTAAAAATAAGTATGAAATGTAAAAATAAAATTCAATGTCCCATCAAAACTCACAAAAAAAAATAGACTTATCTATAAAAAAACTTCCGTAAGTATTAAAACTCTTTTAAAAAAAACTAGGTTATCCATTTCTTTTATTTTAAAGATGGCTCTTTATAGGAGCCATTATCTTTGTTTTAGCGCTTGGTTAAGCTCCGCTGCGACATAAATAATATTTTTAATTTAAAACAAATTTTTAACTTTGAGACGTTGCGAGTTTTAAGTTTTCTATATAATTTTTACTCTTTTTCGATGCTGTCTGTGTCACAGTTATTTTGTGTATACCTTAGCTTAATATCACTAGAGTTTATAGATTTTTTTTATTTTATAGGATAAGAGAGTAAGGTGTAATTTTTCATTTTAATTTTATTTACTTTAAATTTGTCAAAAAAAGTGGAGAGGGATCATTTCAAGGTGGGTGATACACTTAAATACCCATATTATTGTATATTTGGGTTTTCCCACGATTACTGAATTAAGAGAAAATATAAATATAAATATAAATATAAATATAAATATAAATATAAATATAAATATAAATATAAATATAAATATAAATATAAATATAAATATAAATATAAATATAAATATAAATATAAATATAAATATAAATATAAATATAAATATAAATATAAA
>LSSN01000224.1:0-18967 GCA_001970855.1 Smittium culicis
AAAATGATTTCAACCATGAATGCTCACAATTACAGATTTTACATAAGTAGTGCTTGCCACTACTCGCCATTTTATAATGCTAAAAGCGGTGAATAATTTTGGTTGTAGTTTTGTAAAAACAATTTGAAACTGTACAATGCATTAAATGAACGCATATCGAAAATTATGACGGTTTTAATTTATTTAATACTGTTTAAATTTTTCTGTCGTAGTAAGATATATTGGTCATTAACGCTGGAGGTATTTTCCAGTTATCCTAAAGCTAAAAATTGTAATTTAAACTAAATCAAATTGCTTGTGAAAAAAAACTACATACTTTATGATTTCAAATATTGCAAACCTAGATTTTAAAATAAAAAATGATTATAATGGGGTTTATTTTCTTGAAATAGTTGCTCAATGCCCCGATGTGAAAAAAAAAAAAGAATTTGCTACTTACAGCAATGTTCATAGTACTAGCTTCTCAATCAAAATAGGCAAATATAGAAAAGTATATAGGGTATAAACTTCATGGAAATGGTATTTATTCCTGGTTCTAATAGCAGTAAATATTAAAAAAAAATTAATTAGCTTACAGAATTTTTTTTAATATTATAGCTTCAACATTAATGTGACGTATTAATATACTTCAAATCTATAATTTTTAATAGCTTTAAATGTTATTTTTATATAATATAAATAAACCCACTGAGAAACAAATGAGTATATACTTCAAACTTTGCACTAAAGAATCCTAAATATGTATATAGATATTAATTTATGATAAATTATTTAATAACTAGGCGCCATTATCAAATAGGCACACTATACTGCAAATTACGTTCTAAAACTGATTAATACGTGTTTTAAAACGCGATGTTATTATAAATCTTTTGATTGAGGATAGGAAAACTCAGCTTGAATGAGCCAATTATTGAACACTACAAGCTAATCGCTTAATTGTAGTCAAAAAAGGTAAGATTAGGTTTTGAAATTCGATTATTATTATTATTTTTCTTTTTTTTTTGGTTGGGCTTCACGAAATAGATAGCTGAAATAATTGCATTGTATAATTAATAGCATTTTAATTAGATGCCAATAATTTCACTTTGAACTTTATTAATAATTTCAAGATATAACATAAAAAACGCCTAATTTATGAAAAACAAAAGCTGAAGATTAATGAATTATGTTTTTCAAAGTATAAAATTTTTATTATAGCGCCATATTTTATCAACAGATCAATAAATAGTAAAATATTTATTGGAGTTTTACCTTTTCTTAGAGTGCAGCAGCACAAAAATATGATTTGAAACAAAATTCAAATATTTACTAGTACTTTTTAATATTGGTAATATACAAACATAGTTTTGAATATAGGATCGCTAAAATATACAAGTCTTTTTTTTAATTTAAATTGAGGCTTAAGAATAGTTATATGCTGGAGTATAGCTGAAAACGCCATAATTTGTTATTTTTAGATTATTTCTAGTGAAATTAACCGCCTAGTTTTTTTATAAAATTGGCAATATAGTCAATTTTTTCTATTCATTTTATCTTATAATTTACCATCGATTTGTCACTCCAAGCCCTAGTACACATATGCAAAGTACTTGACCTTTAAAGATAAACCAATAAAAATTTCATGTTTTTTAACAAAATTAGCTTTATGAGATAATAAATATTTAATGACTGAAAGCTGAAAATGATAATTCAAAGTATATCTATTAGATTCTCGCTCATAAATATCCAACCATAGGAGTGAAATTTTTACCTAGGTATATAATAATAATCCAATATATATATTTTTTTTGCAGAGGAGGCGGGTATAGATGGTTCTACTAAACAGATCTTGCCATTTATGATAAATAAGATGAGCTAAATATAAATAAAAAATAACTCCTAATTTATAACAAACCTAAGCTTGTTTGATTATATTCAGCTTTTTTAAGATACCTAATAAGCATTTAATAAAATATAGCGATTTAATTTCTTTTTTTAGTGTATGAGAGTTTTCCAAGGTTATTTGAATTGATGATATTGATTAAATATCTTATCTATAATTTAAGAAATGATTTTGAATTGATTCGCATTTTGCCCCTGAAAGTCATTAAATTTTTTCTTTAAGCAGATAATATAAATCTGAGCGCATATTATTTTCTAAGCGTTGATGTTGAATGCTAATTTTCCTTTATTGGGAAAAATACGAAAATGGATTTATTAGGGTAATCATTTAATGTAGCATCTCAAAATTAATTAGTAATTACACTGCTTCGTTTAGAGCGAAAAAGTTTTTTATTTAAAAATAAAGGATTATTCGCTGAGAATATGAACGAACTATTTTTTGTCCAAAATATCCATCGTGGGGGAAAAATGAATGTGATATGCCAGATATTAGTAAAAAGAAAAAAAAATTTTCCTGGTTTAACCCTTTCCCGTCCAACGCTCTTTAAAAAAATCAATTTTATGATTCGTTTATGGTTTATAAGCAAATTTATTATTTGCTATTATTATAAGATAAACCAATATTTCTTAAGGCCTCGGAATTAAAGTATTTTAATTGAACGCTGTTGGCTATATCTGGGTGGCCAAAAATAGTCTACCACCCGTGAAAGGGTTAAAAGGGTAGTTTCTTGGAGCTGTTACTAAACGATTTTGGCAATAAGGCACTTTTATGTCTAGCGATAAAAAATAAAAAAGAAGCTTTGACAAAGTGCAAACATTAAAAGCTGTTTCTCTTTTTTAATTGGTTACAACTTGATCCTTTTCGGGCATAATATTTTATTGATGATCAGTTGCTGTTTTATCAAGATATCTGAGGGTTGAAATTATTTATTGGCAAGCTAGCTATAAATGTTTTGCTGGGAGGGTATAATTTGTTATTATGGTATATAAAATCACTTTTTTTTTTTTTGGATGCTGAAATTATTACAGGCAGGCTATTAATAGCTAGTAAGTATTGAGGTGCATGGCATTTTAATTGGATTGATTATGTATATATCTTAGTGTGGAAGGTTTACCATTTTTCTGCAACCTGTAGAACGTCGTTCCAGCAAATCACTGAGCAGGGCCAAAATGGTATAAAAAAAGGATAAATTGAAATTAATGGAATTGTGGAATTTCAGTAAACCAAAATAAAACGCGTATAGCTGCAATCAGGATTATTAGCTGAGCATAGTGAAATTCGTTAATCCGGAAATATGGGCTATCAGACACTAGAATGAGATAGGTTATTTTCCTTGTGAATTCCTAGTGGCCTATTATAACAATGGATTAAATCTGTTCGCCAGCAATATACTGGGTCATCTTGTATGTTGCATTTGTGAAATAATTTCCTAGTTGGTCGTTGCAATACTATATATAGCTCTAAAATAATAATTTTTATTTAGTACGTGATAAAAATTTGTAGTTGCATTATTGCTACATTAATTTTCAGAATTTGTTTATAACTACTTCATATCAGATATACTTTCAGTTGGTAAACTATGATTAATAAGCCTATGAGGTATAAAACTATTACAAATAAGGAACGCATTTAGCATTAAATACTTTTTTCTCGAAAAATAGCCTGTTTTGGGGGGACAATTTCATTAAACTTTTGTAGCGGATTAGCAACGCCTTATCGAACTAGGCTTAAGCTTTAATTAAATATGTGAAATTTTTACAATAAATGAAAAAGGTTTTCCAATTAATTATTAGGCATTTGAATCTGAACAATTATTGGCTGAATTGGCATATCCATTCGATAATATTTTAAAATAGATTACTAATTAAAAGAAAAATGCGTTTAGTAAAGAAGCTTATTACAAAAGACTATGGCGTTCGAAAATAAAACTAAATGAAAAAATAATCCAATGTAGTATTTGTCGGGATTTCTATGATATAGGCCTTTTTTTAACGGCAATGTTATATAATGAGCTACAATCGCTTATTGGCTCTAAAGGCAAATGTATTAGAAAATATTTTCTAAATCGTTTTAAAAATATAAGAAAGATTGAATTGTAAAAATTTTGATGAGCTAAGAACTATTTCCCAAGCGACCTCACAGATGCGCTTTTGTAAGCTCTAAATCTCAAGACGAAAAGTTATAGATATAAGCAGATCCCATCGTACCGTATATTATGTTAAATATGTACCTGCGCTTATGTAAGAAGAAGCTGAAAGGAACAGCACTTAGATAAGCGTGCATTTATTGGCTTCATTTCCAACAGTCCTATTTTCGCTTTTAAATTTATGGCTTTTCAAAATCTCGAGGTTCTAGGCTCAAACCAATTACTTACTCGCTTCTGATCAGCCAGCATCTCAGCTCCGGTGTTACCTATCTACCATATTATTATCGCTGCTCTATGATAAATTTGCGTTTGAGATATGGGGTTTCCATCTACGCCTAAATCTATGATGTACTACAGCTTCTATTTTCATGAGTTTATTTTTTATTTTATATCATCCTCCTTTCTTCTACAAATGCTTTGGTGGATTTATGATTAATTCAATATATAATTTCAAGCCTCTGCTTATTTCTTATTATCTGCCTAATTTTCCCTTTACAAAAAATTTCATTTATTCCAATTTCTCAATAACTCTTCTAAACGAGCTGTAATTGTTTATATTTATATTATTATTATCATTGTCTCTTATCCATTTCATATAATACTCTCCAGCTACATAAGTTTTCACTTACCCTTTATAATTCTCACACACTAGTTATTATTAATCATATACTCTAATCTCTGTTACCCACCAGATTATAAATACCGCGATACCTATTTAACAAAAGCATATCCTTTATCTAAAATATAAATTAAATACTCAGTATCCAATATCCAACTCCCTATAATTTATTAAAAGCTTATCCTAAAATATAATATCCTTTACTCTCAACGCAAAAGAATACAGGTTTTTTAAGTATTTCATTATATTTTATCTACTTTTCACTCAAAGTTCAAATATAATTGTTTATATTCAAAACTATTATGCTGGACTTGGTTCGAAAAAAAATCAAAGACTCTCAAGATACTAATAATACAGAATTTAACTACAATTCGAATTTAACCAATCCAAAATACCCTATATACTGGCTAAACGAAGTAGATCTTAACAGTAGTTTTACGAAATCAAATCCTGGTCTATTTAACCCCGAAACTAATATATTAAGTCCAAAATTCACCTTAAAGACGTTAAAGTCACCTCGATTAAGCTCGCAAGGCGTTGGATATAAAAGATTTAGAAACAAAAAAAACCTCAAAATATTTCCGCAAAGATCTTTCTCTGTATATCGTAGCTTATATTCCGAAAAATTTTCCTACCAAATGCTAAACGTACTCAACACAGGTGAGCTGGAAGAATTCGATGCTTTTAACACCCCTATACGACAGTCCGGTGAATTCTCTCCAAAAAGTATGAGATCTTACAGTTTTGATGGCTACATACTAATCAACACCTCTAATGATAATAAATACAACGAAATGAATGGAACACATATCCGAAAGATTAGAAAGTCCTTATCCTTTAGTGCAGATACAAGGCATACTTCAACTGCCACAGCAACTTCGGGAAACGATGCTTACTTGAGCGCCATTCTAAATGAACATAGTTTATACTCGCTTAACAAAATCAGCCGTATAAAGTCTGAAAATTTTGACCATTCAATAGACCTTGAAAAAAATAGCTCCGTATATCTAAACGCCAAAAGTCATCTCTCCTTTCTTTCTGATGTACGCCACTCAGAAGTCTTTTCAGATTTTCGTTCATTGTCTGAATTACCTATTCAAAGTAGCAAAGAAGTAGAAAACGTCGAAAAAAAAAGTGACCTAGATCCTCAAATCACCTCTAATAAAGACTTAAGTATGCCTAAATCTACTTACGAACATTCTATACAATCCGATATTACCACATCCAAACCACTGTCTTCGGACCATGATAGCGTTGATAGCGGCTCTGAGTACAACCTTTACGACGCTCTATCTATGCCTATACATGAAATAAAATCTACAAATAAAATTGGTTCTGTAATTAATCAACCAAATTTATCAACCACATCTATGTCATATCCTAACGTAGACTCCTCCAAAAAATCAACCAAGTCTTCAAAATCTTCTATATTCTCCTTCAAAATGGCATTTTTCAAGTCTAAAAAAGCTTACAAAACTAGCAGCGGAAAGGTACATTTTGATAATAGCTCAAAATTTAAAATCGTTGATGGTAATGCACCAATTACCTCACAACCAAACAATGGGTCATTTAAATATTTAAAAAACATTTCAAAATCTTCCTTCCAAGCATCTAAATACTTGCCTGGTAGTAATACGACCCCTCTAAGCTCTCTAAATGACATTCCAAGCTCCCTAAAATCTGTAAACTTATCTTTAAAAAACAATCAACCTACGAGCTGCTCCAGCTGCGGCTCAATCCGTAATTCTTCATCTAATATTTATCAGACCTGTGATAAATGCGGTAATAAGCCTGCCTATAACCACACCCCCTTAAGCATCTCGAAAAAAACATTCCCTAAATTAACACCCAAGTCTCCAATTTCAAGATCAAATCGTTTTTCAAGCAGAAAAAGAATTTCTAGATATGCATCAAACAGTAGCCTTGATTCTATAAGCGAAGAATCGGTATTTTTTTTAAATGATTTTATTCTCTTATATTTTAAAACACCGTTTACCACTATCAGTCTTATACTCCATTTTATAATTATATTTAATTTTTTACTAATTAGGATTCTAATAGCATCAATCCTACCAGGCGCTCTGTTGATTTCATCGACTTTATCATCAAAGAGACCGCAAAAGAAAGAAAGAAATCTGGGATGCAGCTATTATCCTTTTCTGAATTTGCTAATTTAGAAAGGTCAGGTTCTCATCTTTCAAAAAACATAAAAGAGTCAAATGATGTTTTTGATCCATATTCGATTTCCAGAAATATCGTATTTGATTTAGCTAGCACATCCTCTAATCCACATGAAAATTTTCCTATTGAAGACATTAAGCTTAAATTTGTTCCTATAAGCATGTTTATGAAAAATTATCCAACGGAGCCTACAATAGAAACATTTCTTACTACTGGTGTCGATTTTAAAGTTTATAACTCTACGATTATATTCAACAGATCGATAATATCACTTGAGAAAGCTCAAAAAGAGTATAATCTTGCACCCTTTTCTTTTCCAAAGCTTTTAATTTCGGATGTATATAAAAAATCTGTCGATATTCAAGACGAAGATGGCTCAAGAAAAAATAGCGATATTTCCCCGATACCTAGCTCTAGTCCTAAACCTACCAACGCTCTATTTAAAGGCACTATGAAATCATATATCCCTAAAGTGAACACTTTATCTACTTCTTCAACAATTACATCTGTACCAACTAATTATAAAGTTTCTTTAGACTCAAAGCCAAAATCTTCAACTGATATTAAGCTTAATGAAGCCTCCATTTCTAATCGAAAAACTCTTATCGAAAACCTTTCAAAGATTGACAAAAAGTTAAAAACTATAAAATTAGCCCATCTCAACAGTTTACCTCCTATCGACATGGATTTCTTCAATGTTGAAAATTCCGTTCCATTGCACCATAAGACAACCCCCGTCACCCGCAATAAGAATAGAATCAAATCTGTAAAAAGTATGGACTATTTAAACCAGGTTAAAAAAACAAACAGAAAAATCAAATTAACTTTGATGTCAAAAAACACAATTCGTGAATTGCGCAAAGAAAATTTGATGTTGCCTCCAATGTCTAAATCTATAAGTTCTAATAAAAATTCTGATTCCAAATCTTTTTACGAAGAACACTCTAGGATCAAACAAGCTCAGCAAAACCTACAATCAACTCCCGCAAGAAAATTTTCTGTTAAAAAAGAAACTCACCCTTTTCCAAATAGCATACCATCCACATTTGTAAATCCAAAAACTGTGTCAGTTGTCACTAACACTAAGATTCCAAGGAAAAAAATGTACTCCAGGTCGTTGTCACAAAATTCCAATATACTCAAAGAACCCATAAAAATGCTTGAAGCTAAAAAATGGAAATACCAAAGAAATTCATACAACGTTCCAGCTGTTAGAAATAGCCTTGCTAACAACTTTAAACGATCAATAAACCCTGATTCCATAATAACCATTAAAGGCAGCCTTAACTCAAACCATAAATTATTCAGAACTCCTAGCACAATCATAAAAGAAGTCGACTCGCAAACTTACCCCCCTATCGGCGCATCAACTTAGACCTACACCACATACTATATCCAAACATGTTTTTTACTGTATATTTTTAAATAGAAAATTCTGTTTACTCCATAATCATATCATTATCCTTTTTTTTTTGAAAAAAGAATTTTTATTATTACCTGAAAGTATACTCTCTCAAAGTTGTGAGTTTAATAAGAATTCTTTTTTTAAAAAACGCCTTTGTTAGTAGAATTTATTCATATTTCATACTGCATCAAATCACCATTAATTTATACCAAACTCACTATAAATTTCTGGATATTGCCTATGTTTTTTAACCATGTACTTATCTATTATCTAAACCCTTCCATACTTGTAATACTTAAATAAACAGTATACCTTCACAACAAAAATTTTAAATAAAGTAAATGTTTTACTTATAAAAACTAAAGTTTTTTTAGTATGTGGTCTGCTAATGATATTAGCAGCAAATAAAGTTACATAATCGAAAACCAACTATCTCTTTTATCTATATTACAAGAGCATACAAAATTAAATCCTAACGATTTGTACCGAACGGAGATTACCATCCTATTTTTCTCCGGAGCTTTCTAATATTCCTCAACTTTCTATAAATAGACTTCAGTTTTTAAACAATTAACAAATAGTTTATTTTTAGTGACTGTGACCACCTTTACAAAAATTTTAGCCCAAAAATTACTCCGAGAAACACATATTTTATTTCAATATAAAAAAAACTCACCTATATTGAAGTTAATTATTTTTTTCAATACTATTTTTTAAAAATACTAATTTCCTAAAAATAAAAATAGATTATGTTTCAATCAAATATTACATTTGATACAATATTTTGCTAGTCCATCAAAACATTGAACAATCAAATATCCACTAGCCTTTGTTTATTCTATATTTATTTAAAGATTCTCTAATATTTATACTGGTATAAATATAATATAACCAATTATAACTTATTTAAAATTAGATTCTTCAGTTCAATTATGGAGTAAGCTCTACATACTAATTTTTTTACTTTTATGTTCTCACTCTTTATTTCTCCTGAGCTAAAAATTAATATTAATATTAATATAAAAATAGGCCAGCCAAATTATTACCGTAAAAATTACAGAATTAATAATTTTAGATTGTAGATTGTAGAATGATATTTAATATTTTTTATTAGAATTAAAAAAAAAAGGAGTTTTCGATGATTTTTTAGTCAAATTAATTATACTCATGAAAAAAATTAGTGGTTATAAACTGTTTATTAGTAGTAAATCGATGCAAGTTGGAAATTTATTATTAGAATATATAGTCTAAATCTTCCCTGTGTTATAGAGTTTTTTGTTATTTACTAAATTATAAAAGTCTATAATACATACTATTAAATAAATTTTAAAGTTCAAAAAAATATCGACTTGCTAAAATTTAGTCCCAAATAGTAGTATTATGGATAAATTAATACGAAAGTTTAAAACCTTTTTTGTTTATATTGAATAATCTACATGTCTTATGTGGAAAACTCAAAAAATATAAAAAAATTCTGCAAACGATTATTTTTTGATTTTCCCCCTTCAAATTATTTTTACAGAGGTACAATTTGATATAATCAAGTCAAAAAACGATAATTCATAAAACGTTTATTGAAAATTTTAAATATCACAATTGTTTTTTTAGCAAAAAAGGAAAGAAATCAATAAATTCTTTGAAATAATAAAAAAAATTTTCTAGCGAAGCTTGAATTAATATTATTTGTAAATAATTTTAGAATATTTTAATTAGAATAAACCTAGAATGATTTATAACTATCAATGATTTAATATAGTTTGATAAGTAGTATCTTACTAAAAATCATGTTTATTGAATATATAATATTATTATCATTAGTCTACACTTATAATTTTTCTTAAAAATTTAGTTGTAATCGATTTATCAATATTTTTACAAAATTATCAGGAAATTTTTTGGCATATTTCAAATATGTAACCAGTTGAAATGTGAGATCCTAATATTTTCTTTTTATAAAAGCTATTATAACAAATACATGTATCGGGATAAATTTATTTTTATAAAATAAAAAGAATAAGTTTTAAAATTTTCCCTGATTAGTTATCGTTTTAAATTTATTTACGAATGTAATATTTAAAACTATTGAGCACGCTTAGATTTTTTGTTTTATTTATCTTATGAGAATTTTAGAAATGGGGTATATTTTCTTTTAATAATGTAAGCTTTTTAACCAATTCCCCCCCCCCTCACATTTCCCTACTAAATAAATTACGATCAGCTGATACATTGATTAAACTCCTAAATATGATCAATAAAGTGTGTGATATCGCGAAATTCAAAGTTAGAGATGTAAATAAAGCTCCTAATCCCACCAAATACCTCTGTGGAGATAGGAAAGAATGAACAAAATCAGATACTCTTCGTTTTTATGTTAATGATATAATCAAGGTATTAAAAGATGTGCCTATTCCTCATCTTGCCTCGCACATACCGAGTCAGTTGTTTTCGGAAGGTTCTGTGCTATTTACCTATACATCATTCGATCTAAATGAAGTACTGGATTCCAAAATCTTATAGACGGGGACTTGCGAAATTGATATTAATTCCTATTTTCCGGGAACCTACATGGGCTATATTATGAATAGCAAGTGTGGCACATATTAGAATATCAATTTTTACATCAATTAGGTTTGAAAGACCAAAAATGCCGCTCACAGCTTTTTTGGACGATCTGGTGTGATAACAGACATCAAAATAATAATTATCAACCCCTTATTGATTCCGATTTAAATCTACAGTGGAAACTAACATAGCATAAACAAATCATAATGTAATCTCGCACAGTCGGAAATAGAAAAGAAAATCTGACTTGATGCCAATGCCACGATACCATCTGAAATTTAGGACATCAGGGACGAACTGTGCAAAACCTCAGTGTTCATGCGTAATAGCATATCCTGTGAGCGTGCATATTATAAATAGCCAAAATCAAAAACCTGGATCGCCGATCTCACCAAGGCGCCAATGAAGGCTCGGGTGGCCACCTGGGTGACCAGGAGCGCCATTAGATCAAAAAATCCTGCTCGCAAAATTCAAACGTTCTGGCTATAATCACTATAGTCGACTAGAAACGACGAAATGACCGGTCAGTCATCCATCGGTGGACGGTGGACCGAAAAATCGTAAAAAATCCAACTGGATTCGCATTCAATAAATGTATGCGGACCTGAATCTAGGACTTCATGAAATTGAAAAAAATGCGTATTGGCACATTCCGGACTACCTAAACCTGTCGAAAATTCAAATCGTCGACTAAAAATTCAAAAAATTTTTATCATTACTTCAATTTGTACGTGCCTGAGACGGTCGAGCAAATACTTCTGAGCTGCATCAGTTGGTGAAATCGCCGATCAGCTCTGAAAAAAAATTCACACCTTCAAATTTCACCAAATCCCAATTGGGGCTATTTATAATTCTCTTTGTGGTATAGAAGAGGGGTTGTCTAAAAAATATTTGTGCAGGTTTCGATCTGGAAGATCCGATCAAAATTTTGAGCTGGAAACAGCCTAATTTTTTGAACGGTATCTAATTGAGCAGATCACTTATAATATAAAATATAAATGATTTTCCAGAATTAGTGAACCTTTATCCAGTGGTTATGTAGCCGATAGAATGGCAGAAGGGAATCAGTTGAAATTTTGTTTTTTAATAGCTTTTTGTATACATTTAAACTATTTTAATAAACTCTCGGAGGCTAAATAAAATAAAGATTAATTTCAAAACATACCTTCTCTCCTGATTAATCTATACATTTTCTAAGTTTAAAAACTTGATAACATTAGATTTAATTTTGCGGCGCTCGTAGTAAAGGTCTACTAAATCCTTTTCACTATAATCAGTATATCCCACATTTTTTAAACTTAAAAGTTCTACTTTATGCCTTTAGTCTCTTTTTTTATGAAAGTATCGGGAAAATACAAAAGTCTGTCTATTTATTTAAAATAAATTTTCCTCACCTTTCTTGTAATTCATATTTATTAATAAACCTGGTTTTGTTCTTTGATTATCTTTTTTTTCGTTTCAAAAGCAAATTTAATCTCAAAAAATTTTTTTACTGTCAATTTAATCAAATATGTAAATATGAAACCTTTAAATTTAGTTTTAAATAGCACTATGAGTTTATTTCCTTGTTAAAAATGATACGAAGCTCTTAGAAATAAATAATTTTACTTTATTATTTCGCTATATTAATTGAAAATAGCTCTAGAATAAAAATCAAAGTTTAATAATGTAAAATCAGTTTATAATTAAAAAATAAATTTCTGCATATTTAATATATAAGCGATATGAGAATTAGTTTTATAAATTGATAATTAAGCTCAACAGCTCTCAATTTACTATAATAACATCGTATATAAGCTAAAAACAAGATTCCAATCTTGAAGCGTGAGCTTTGATCTTCTTAAATCTGTCCGGTTCAAATAGATATATGTTATTAGCATGTTTATCGTATATATTGAAGATTCAATTGTATCATTTGGCTAGTTTAACTTGTGTATTTTTTTATTTTCTTAACGTTCGTTCAATTTAGAATTATACCTTTTAAAAGATTATTTATTATTTTTGAAGTTTCTTTGCTAGGCCTTTGAGTTTGAAACCACAATGCAAATATAAATTCGATTTCGATTACTTTTTATTATATTTAATTTTGCAGATTATTTTCTAGAACAGAAAAATTTAATAGTGAAAGTCCTAATCCATAAAATATAAAAATGATGGGAGGGGGGTTTTCTGGTTATTTAGCGATCGTTAGAAATTAATCCAAAATGTTTTTATCTAAACATATATCGAATCTTTACATATTATCTACAGTGCTCATGATTTTTACAGATCGAATTTTAAGGTTAACTTATTAAATGTGCTGGCTTATTATGGCTGAAAATATTTAAAATATTTAATTTTGTTTTTTTAATACAACATTCTATAAATTTATGTAATATGAAAAAATATCATCTTTTTGCGTATATAGATCCCGTTGACATTGAATGACTCAAATTATTCTGAAAAGAAGAGAATTACAGAGACTGCAGTAGTTTCAGATGTGAGCTCAGTATATTGAATCATACTTAATCTCTCAAATATCTTCAAAATAGGTTGATTACCTTATTCAGATATAGGTATAAGCTATAAAAAACCAATATACTGTTTTTATGATATATTTATTATAGTTTATTTTCCAAATAACTTATAAATATGTAAAATTTTTAAAATCCTTGAACTCTTGAAAAATTCTGAGATAACTTCTAATTTTTAGGAGTTTTTTGGCCCTCCAACTAATTTTGAGGGTCTAAATCAATACATTAATTTAAGCTCAAATGCCAGTTTAATCATACAGAATATAAATAATTTAAGCAATTCATTTTTTTTTTAAAAACACGATGAAATTTATTTTTATTATTTTATTATAATATACTTTTTACTAAAAAAAACTCTAAATCTTATTTATATACAATATTCGCTTTCCTTTATCCAATCTCCATACTATCTTTGCATAATTTAATACAAAATTAATTTTATTTAATTTTTTTTGGTTAAAAATAAAATTTGCCGAGGTTTTGAAAAATAATCGGCGGCTGAATATGATTACCTGATCCGTGTTTAATATCTCAATATTATATACTTGGCTAGTTTATCCAGCGTTATATTAACTCATAAGAGTCATTTTTTATGAATAAAATTATAGTTTTCAAGATGTATTTATATAATTATAATATACCATTTAAATATGTACTAAATTTTTTATAGTCGGCGAAAAACTTCCAGAGCATCGATTTCATAATTCTAATATTTACTTTATTTAGACTAAAAACTTCTTCGTTTTTTCAAATGGGATAAATGATTTTCTAATTTCAAAGCTCGATTCTTAAAACCAAAAGATAAAAATTTACCTTTGGGGAGTTTTAGTAATCGACCAGTTCCAAAAAATTATCTTAGTTTTATTAATACTTTTGAGTCTTCATCTTCGCACCTTATCTGATATTTTTTCTAATACGTATAATTTCTATGTAACCGGTAACATCCATGAATAAATTTCTTAAATTATTCTTAATCCGAAAAAAGATCTGAACTATTTCACATCAATCAGTATTTTCCTCAAAGTGCTTATATTTTTATTAATTCCGGCTATAATCATTTTTCAATAAATTTTGATCTAAAAAAATAAAGTTTGTTGAAAATAACCAATGTTATTTATTTAAAGAGAAAATGTACTATTTTGCGTATTTTAAAAGCATTTTAAATGATCAAAATGTTATTTAACCAAATTTGAAATTAAAAAATTGACGCCCGATTGGAAAATATAAAAATTCAGAGGCACTAACTAAATAATTTTTATAAAATTCTTTTGAAAAATGATGTCGCGTTATTCAAAACAAATTTAAGACAGTCAAAATCAATCTCCCCAAACGATATATATAAGATGCTTTTTTTTTTATCCTTCTAGCCTAATCTGCAAATATCTGACGAACAGATCAAGATTGGTGTGATTATTTTACTTATTTGAACGCGAAATGTCTTCAATTATTGTGATTGCGGTATCTTAATTCGAAATAAAATGATTTAATGATTTTAAATTGTTACATGAGCACATTTTTTATTTGGATTTGTATTTGGAACTAAAAATACTGAAAAAAAAATTTTGAAATAGATTTCTAGGATATTCCTTTCATTATTCTAATTTTATAATTTCGCTGTAAATTTGCCTTTTACTTATTCGTGATGGAAAAATTTCAAGTTTTTTATTTAAAAGTAAAAAATCATTACCAAAATTAAGTATTTTTACACCAAGATTAAAAATAAATTCTTGAATGCTTTATTCAATTGATATAAATAGTTTATTTTTTAAATTTTTTATCCTTTACCAGGATATAATTTATCTCCATTAGCTAAATTTTCAATAGTAATACTCTCTGTGTCAAAAGAATTAAAAAATTCACATTTTAAAAATATAAAAAATAAAACAAAATTCTCTGTTTTAATAATATCTATTGTAATCAGATTCATTGAAATAGAAACTTGAACCTAATTCAGAACTTTAGCTACTTTTTTTAACGACTCATCTTTTAATTTACAGTTATATTTTATCTTTCTGCATTTATAATTTAAATATAATTTCCATCATTATAATATATCCTATTTTTGACAATTAGCAACATTCCCTTCGCAAGAAGATTGAAACGACACATATTTTTAAATCTTGTAATGCTATTTCAAAAAAAAAATTTTTTTTTTTGAAATTTGAATTTTAAAACAACCTATCCCAATGTATTTATTCTTAGTTCATAAAATTAGATGATCTATCTTATATGATTCGTTCCTTCAATATACACACCAACTATATTTAAAATCTCAAAATTAATTATGCTGTGTGATTCTCGGCTATCTATAAATAACACTTTTCTTATTTTAATAACCTTTAGAATTATATACGTGATACTTCCATTGAAATCATTTCCTAAGTTATAAGGGTATATTTTTTAATCTTTTTGAGGCTTAATGAGTAAGTTTAGTTTTTTTTATCTTTTTTATGTTAATCTATTTGATACCTAATATTAATTTGTCAACTAATTCTTGGATTTCTGGATAGTTAAAATTATAAACTCCTGAAATTTGGAATCCTAAAGCCTAAATAAAATGCCAAGAGATCTTGAATACCTTTTATACCTGTTTAATTTGTTGTATAGGTTGTATTTATTTTATTTTGTTTTTATTCATTTGATTTTTTCACCATTAGTAGATATCAATTATAAATCTTTTATGAGCATCCAATAATTTTTTTCATCAAAAATTTCAAAAAAAAAGCTTATTTACTTTTTTTTAGTTATTTTTTAATCCATATGGATTTTTTTATAGGATCTGATCCAATTTAGAACTTACATTTTCTAAATTCTTCTATACGAGTTTTTCATATGAGTAGTTTTTTACGTAAAAATACTAATAGAGTTAAAACTATTGTGCCTTATTTAATTTTACTCGTTTTTCTTTTCTATAATTTATAACTCCAATTTTAATCAACTATTTTTTCAGATCTTCCAACCATCTATCATTTTCTCCCTTAAATTATGTTATATGAATTTTTTATAAGGCTTAAGCGCGCATTTTTTTATTTTTAAATGTAATATATTTGCTTAATTTATCAGATTTTAAATATTTAATTCATTATAGTCCTGCTCTTTTGTAAAAATCAATATTTCAATAGCAATAGAAATAATAAATTCATATTAAACAGATTTAAATTTTGCAGGATTTTCAATTCCCTAGTTATCTATATCCACCGTTTCTATAAATCAGAAATTAAAATATCTAATATCTTCACCTTTATTATCCATGAAACCAAAAATTTACATGGTAGGTTTAGCATTTCGTAGTTCTCCCCCCCCCGGTAATACTTCGTGAAAATTTGTTTCTACTTTGTAGAAAATAATTGTTCAAAAAATTTTATAGAATCTTTGCTGGGAATTTCTCGTTGGATAAATGAATCTTCAGCATCAGTGCCTTTCAAGAAAAATATAAAAAGATATATTCCGGCATTTTTCGTACCATTTCTTATATTTACAAAAATTTGAGCAATAATGCAAAAATATGCTTATATTGACTCAGGTTTTCCAAATATCTCTCATTTATTTTTCTGAAATCCATTTCTGTATTACTCCAAACTTTTTTTGATGGACTGATGCTAACTTTAGCGTTATATATACAATAATTTCCAATTTTATAATGTTACTTTAATCAATGTATAAATAAAAGACATTTTATTTAGTTAAAAAAAATTTCAGCGAGTTTATTATAAGCTTAAAGATAGGGAAAGTGGTTTTTTCGGTGTGAAAAATTTTGCTCGTAATTTTATTTTCCTGAGGGGAACCATACTTATCTAATCATTAAAAAAAAAATTTAGTTTTTGACATTATTATCAACTTAGTATTTTCTATCCAGATTTTTATACCCTTAATAAATTATGAAATTTTTTTTAACATATATGTAATATGCGAATGGGTCGTAATGATCGATAAAAGTTCTCTAAATGTGCTATTTATAAAATACTAAGTGCGAATTGCGACTCAAAATAATATTTTGAGCTTATAATTTCAAGTAATGAAGAATCTAATTTTATTTATTTATTAAATAATCGATTTATTTTAATTTTTATAAATATATTATTAAATCTAAATTTAATAAAATTAATAGGGAAATAATAACTAGAATCAGAAATACAAGGAATAGTGTTTTTTTTTATCACGGAATTTTATTGGTACGATAAAAATAATAGAAAATAAGCGGTAAATAAACTAAAAAAAATAGAAATTTGGCGCAAGGCATAAAAAAACTAATATTCTAATGCTGATAAATTCCTCTGCCGGTCTACCGGTTGCGTAACTAAAGGAAAATGGGATCAGTCTACCAACCGAAAGATCCACCCAGGCATTGCTTCAAGTAGGTTGGATGACTAAAGTTACAATCAATCACGGAATTAAGCTCGTTCCAACAAAATTGAATTTGTTAAAGAATAGTGATATCTGTTGGAAAATATTATCTAATCTTATCACCTATATTGATTAAAAAACTAATAAAAACTGACCAATAACTAAATTTATAGTTTTTACACATTATAATTTAATTATTTATTATATCAATTCTTATCTTTTAGAAAAGAAGCTAGCTTAATAATAAAACAAAAAGTAAAAAAAATGTTAAAAAGTGCAAACATAATATTCAAAAATTTCAATTATTACAGATCATGGTTTTTATCCCAGGCTCTATCAAGAACCATTTGTCTCTTTTATCCTGCCAGTGTTCCCTATCTTAAATATTTTTAAAATTGTTTGCCAAATAATATTATTTAAATAATGGCATTTCAATTATTTTCAAATTCTAATTAATACTATAATATTTCAAACCGAATTTCATTTCATAATATCTTTATATGATGTACTGTATAATATTTAAAAAAAATTAAATCGCAGTTATTTTCTATTGAAATAACATTTTCCGCCTATTAAAGATACCTTATGCGGTTACTTTTATTCCATAGGGTTTTTTTCAAACTTAAATCTACAGATTATTGACATTTACAGTCCATAAAGGGTGTCCAACTTAGCGATTTTATTTTTTATACTCTGTAAAAAATCAAAAATAAATTTCAGTTTTTAATCTTTTGGATATATGACTATCGAAATGTTTTGAAATAATGAACTTATAGATCTTTTCTATAAAACTTTTACTCTTTTATAACCAAAATAATTGTGTATAAATTATCTCTTAATCACTTTTCAGGGCTTATATTTTTGTGATTGGTTGAGTATTACTCATATATTTCCGTTATATTTCCTTCTGAAATAAGAACATTATGAAATATAATTCATATCTGGCTTTTTATTTTCGGTTCTACGTCTGTTTTGTGTATTTTAATCAAATTGATAACATTTTCATAATTTTTGAACTTCCTTATGATTCTCATTTAGGTAGAATAGCTCGTTTTTTTCGACTATTGAGTCTCTAATTTAATTCTAGAAATTTTTTAATTGGTTGTTTTTTCATTGATAATATTTCTCGTGGAGATTATAAACTCCTGAAAATTGTTTATCGGACTGTATAATTTTTTAAGATTTTGCTATGGAGTGAATATATACTTTTCGTTTATTTTTATTTTTTGAATTAATTCTGCCTGAGTTTCCCATTTAATATCGCATTTTTCCAAAAAAAAAAAAAAAAAAAAAAAAAAAAAAAAAAAAAAAA
>LSSN01000224.1:24564-44266 GCA_001970855.1 Smittium culicis
TAAGAGTAACCAATCATGAGAGCTGTGTACAGGTATAATACGGGAAAGGCACCAGATTATTTTATCAAGGATATTGGAGAAATTTCAAAAGAAAAGGTGGAAGAACTCTGAGGTGTTGATGCAGTCGATTTTAAGCTAAAGGAAATCACAAAGAAATACGATAATTCGCCAAAAGCTGAAGTGAAGGAAACAACTTCTGAATCAAAATACAGGGATAAATCTAAGATATCAGGGTTTACAGATGCATTTAAGAGCTGTATTTTGTTAAATCAGAAAAAATCAAGATCTCAGAACCCCAGTAGCTACCTTTGCTATATGTGCGGAAAGCGATTTCGCTATTCTAAGGAGTACTCTAAATCGCCCCTGAATGAGAATAAAAATCTGTCAAAGCAAGGACCTTCTGAACTGTCTAACTAAAGTTTACTAGCCATCCACTCTGAGTAATTAGGAAAACCGGCAGAAGCCTTAATATAAATACCAAATTCATCGAAAAGAATGAAGGTTGATGAAATTATTAACAGACCATTAAAAGCTGTCGAACATAGAGAATCTCGCTTAGATAAGCCCAAAAAGAGTGTCAAAAAAAAAAACGAAGCCAAAAGTAAGAATATGAGAGTGGTCAACTCGAATATTGAATTCATCAGCTCAAATATCAGTAAGAGAGTTATTGAGTATAAAACCAAGTCTTCTGAGCGAACTCTTATCATGTTTGGGGAAGAGAAACTCCGCTGAAAGCCGTCACATTTTCTACGCAGAAAACGGAAACACTGAACTGTCAAATGGTAAAACTTTTAATGCCTCCTAGATCTTGATGAGCTATAAAAATCGGGACTTACCGATCTTTATAGACATAAGAGCCTCATAATCGTTAATGAACAATTAAATCGTAATTAAACTCGGAATCCCGTTAAACAGAATTAAAAATCCTAATTTTATACAATCAGTTTCGGTGAAAACAATAAATCTGGATGAAAATTGCAGAATAACATTAGTACTGAAAAATGAGAAGTAGGTAGAAGTGGATTTCATGATGTTGGAAAATTTTGCAGTTCCCGTACTGTCGGGTATGGATGGGTGTAAATCTCTAAAGGTTCGACTATATTATGAAAAGAATTTATTATCCTACAAATTCAATGACAACAGAGAATCCGTAAAATTACACTCTAGGGAAAATATCTATGTGGAACTAATGGACTGGGAAAGTGAGGAGTCGGACCCCATGAAATCAGCTTATGAAAGTGAAGGTTCACACGATGAGATTTTAAACTTGTTCTACGCGTCACAATAATAGATTATTTGTGATCAAGGATTTCCGGAAGCCTCAGAGCTATTAGAGACTGAAAATGAAGGGAATAAAGTTCCAAAAAAATCAAAAAAGCTGAACACAAATACAATAAAAGTTTTTAAATATTTAAATTTGAGCGACCAGGGATTAAGGATTCAGTATACGAAATATCTATTCCAGAAGGCAAAAAACAGTCCTAGTGTTATATGAGGCGCTTTTATTTGAAGTAAAAAGAAATTTTAAAATCAGAGCTACATGAGATGCTTAGAAGCCAAATAATAAAGGAATCAAATTCTATCTGGTTGTCGCTTGTACAGCTAGTTCCTAAGACAAATGGTAAATACTGCTTCTGTGTAGATTATAGGTGGCTGAATCAATTATTGGCGCGAGATAAATATTCGCTTCCGCGGATAGGTGACTTTATATATCCCTTGGCTGGAAATAAGGTGTTAACTACTTTGGACTGTAGAGCAGAGTATTGTCAATGTCTCTTCAGTGAGGAGTCAAAAAAGTATTCAGCATTTCTGACGCCATTCGGAATTTATGAGTTTAATGTTATGCCCTTCGGGCTATCCAATGCCCCAGCCCACTTTTCAAGAGCAATGAATAAAATCCTTCGTCCAAATAACTGCCACTATCTCACGGTATATTTAGACGACGTATCCATCTTCTCTAAGACGGTGGGTGAACACCTTGCTCATCTTAAAGATATTTTCGTGAAAATTAAAGATGCTGGAATAAAGCAAAATTATGAAAAATGCTGTTTTTTAATGCCGGAATTCACTTACCTAGGGGATTTGATAACCCCAACAGACATCCGTCCCGATCCCAAGAAAATATCCGATTTTGTAAAAGTCAAAAATCAAATAAATGTAAAAGAAGTGCGGTCATTTGTCGATCTTGCGTCATATTTTCGCCGGTTCATTCATGATTTTGCTACTAAAATTGAACCAATACAAGCTCTGATAAAAATAATTGTTGTCTTCTACTGGGATGATAGGTGTACAAAATCCTTTGAAACAATTAAGAAGTGTCTCACAGACGACGTTTTGCTATCCCAGCACAACTATAATAAGCCCTTCATCCTGTCTAAGGACGCGTCATCATTTGCGATTGGAGCAGTATTAGAACATGATAATGAAGAAGGTTTCGCCAGACTCATATCTTATTACTCAAAGAAGTTAAAAGCTCCAGAAAGTAATTATGCAGAATTTGAAAAGGAAGGGTTAGCTGTGGTCTCGTCAATAAAGCACTTTATGATCTACTAATGGGGTCAAAAATTAAAAGTTATAACTGAAAATTCAGCTATCTCAAGTTTATTTAACCTATCAGAAACCTCAGAAAGAGTTATCCGATGCATTTCGACTTTATCAGAGTATAGCTATGAAATTAGCCACCGATTTGGGAATTTCAATGGAGCGGCAGATTTTCTGTCTCGGCCAGTCCTTACTGCTGAAGAAATTCCTAATAGTAGAGAACCAATTTTCAACGGGATATTTAAGTTCCCCAATGTAGAGTCCATAAAGACCGACAAGGAAGTGATCCGGACAGCAAGTAAATTTGTCGTAGAAGATGGTATACTATTCTGCAAGATTAGATAAGGCTTATTGAAGGTCATATATACAACTGAATAGTTGAATGTTATAATCACTGAATTACATGACGACCTTGGACATTTTGCATTCGAAATCATATGGGGACTAGTAAAAGAAAGATTTTGGCGGCTAAAATTGTGCCAGGAAGTTAAGAAGTATGTGATCTTGTGTCAAAAATTCCAAAAATATCATTTAAGTAAGTCAAGCTACCAATTTATTGGATAATCGGCAATAAGTAGAATATTTACATTGTGGAAAATGGATTTCTTAGGTCCAATCACAAAGAGCAACAAAGGTAGCCGTTACATATTAGTCGCAGCAGAAACTTTTAAAAGTTACCCAGTTGCCTGGCCCACGAAGGATTTGACCTCAGAAACAGTAGCCAAACATTTAAATGAGTTGATAGAAGCATTAGAAATCTCAAAGTACTTGAAGACAGACGTAGGAAGCTGTTTTAAAGCGAAAAATTTCGCCAAAAATTTTTTTCAAAACTTAGAATTATTCACAAATTCGACATTTCCTATCAACCAGAATGGCTCGGAAAAGTTGAAAGAATGAATCAGACAATTAGATACTCATTGGCTCGCAGTTGTGACGGAAATTAAATTGAGTGAGAGAGATCACTTCCATGCACTATGCGCGGAATTAGATCAAGAAAATTGAGTAAGCGATATTCAACATATGAGCTAATATTTGGATTAAAGCCAAAAATGAATTTCGAATACACGTTTAATGCACTCATTAGCCTACAGGCAAGAGTATTAGAATCATTTCAATTAAAAAATACCCGCAGGAGACTAATGAGAAATACTGAAAGCTCCACCTAAAGACCAATTTTCAATTTAAATGACATGGTAATGTTTCTGTACTACAGTCTTCGGAATCATCAAATGCGGGATAAAATGTCTCCTCGATATCTTGTACATTATGTGATCCAAAATATACTACCTCATAATACTCACAAGGTTAGAAGCGAGAAGGGAAACATCCGTTACAATATTTACTTCGAGGCTAATCCACTACTTCAGGAAAGATATGGGAGCTCTAATTAACTACGGGAGAGTCGAATAGGAATTTACCTATTCATTATCAATTACAAAACTCAAATTACCTATTAATTAACACTGTTAATTTATTATTATATAATTTATCTATTTTTACCCCATTATTCTATTGGACCTAAAAATTAAACAGAGTTATTACTAATTTTTTTTTGTCCGTAATTACAGGATAAATATACTTTCATCTTTTTGGAACGAAGAAAAACAAAGTCTACTTTTCAGGGTCAGCCCGCAGTTTCTGCCTTATTTAAAGGCGCCCATTTTTCCAAAACATGAAAAAGGAATCTTCCTTTTAATAAAGTAATATTAAACCACTTCCAAATTATTTAAAACGCCTATTTTCAAAATTCATATCATCGGGAACTGGTTAATTATTACTTGGCGAACTAATTTTAGAATCAGAAACTTAATTTTTAATCTTTTCCCCCAAAAATAAATTTGATTCAAGATTTTAAGCTTATTTATAATATATGGGATTAGTTTTAATTGAAATTATGAAGAAATTGAGACTTTTTCATAAATTTTAGAATAAAACTAATGATACTCTTTAAATAATTATCCTTCATCCATTATTTTTAATTTTTTCTACCATCAAATTTATTAATTTACTTTTTTACATTCCCATTATCTTTGATGACCAAAGAGATATTTTTTTAATCTCTCAAAGTTTTCTGTTCACTTAATTCGTGGCCTAAAGATAAACCAATCAATTTTTTTTATTTTAATAATATTTTCTTAATCTTTTACTGTCGCCTCGATATATATTTTTACTATTATATGGATCATTTATATTATTTTTTTATGATAGATTTTTTTGGTAGAATTAAAATTTCCGAAAATTTCGTTTAATTATTTCATCCTCATTTGTTTATAAAATAGTTTTTGCATTTCTTTAGCACCAAATCAAATTTTAAAAGATCGGATGTTTATTTCTAGCGCCTCATTAAACAAATCTATAATTTTCGGTCAAATTAAAGGGCTTATATTGAGTTTTCAGATAATAGATAAGTTTTTATTTTTTGTGATTTTTTGATGTAGTTCGAAATTTATTAATTGTGGATCAAATTCTGTCATACTCATTTCTTGTATATTTGTAGTGTTTATATAACTATTATCGATCAACAGATCGTGAATTATTGATCTTTATTTTCTAGAATATTTTTACAATTTATATACTTATTTGGAAATTAATTTGATTAATTTGATTAATTTGATATACATGTTTAATCGATTCGTAGGTATTTATATATATTCTCAATGAGTTTATTGCTTAATTCAGAAGAGAAACTGCCTTTATATTCATTCTCAACCGTATTCATATCCACAGATAATTTAGCTCTTTTCCACTCATTTATGTATTAGATGATTTTTCATTTGAATGTTATAGAGTAATCTCTCATTCTTTTTCGTTATTTGGTAGGTAAAATTTTTCATATTTGATAAGTAGATTATTTGGAGATTTTAGCTTTACTATATTTATTTGTCCTTCAGAATATATCCAATTTTCTATTATCTTTTATTTACCACTATTTTTATCGCGATTTTTTATTTGGAGATTATTAAATTATTTCCTCCTATAGTTTGAATAAAAATTTTTTATCATTATTTAAAGTTAATTTTTTGTAATGAGAATAGTTCTGATTTTAGAGATTACTAAAGATAAGCAAAGAGCCTTCCTTTCCCCCACCATTTCTATGAGCTATACCTTTTAAATAAAAGGTATATACTAAGAGTGAGTTTATTTTCCAATTTTTTTCATGTTTAATCCATTCTTAATAAATAATTGTCAGCCTGATATTAGGTTAATAGCGTAAAAATTAGGATTTTATCTCATCCATAGGGAAATTGACGATTATTCAAATATTAATTTAAGTTATTGTACGTCGTTTTTCATTTTTTTATATTAATAATTAAATTTTTTTATTCTGCTTTTTGATTCCTATAATCTTTGATCTGATTTCTCGTATCTTATGTGTCTATCGAACTGTCTTTTACATAACCAGATTATTTAGGGATGGAGTAATTTTTATTTATCTTTCACTCAGTTAAATTTCGTATTCTTTTTTTTTCTTTTAAATTTATATTTTTAAAGTTTCAATTTTATCAGTTAATTCTGTTAAAATTATCATTTTTAATAATGATTTTCTGGAATTATTAAATTTTAAATTCTCCTTTTGAGTATTTTTTTAGGGTCATTAAATTTTCTATGATTAGTTTCGGATAAGCTTCCAGAAATTTTAAAAAAAGATATATTTGTATTTTTATTTATTTATTGAATCAATTTATTTTATTATAGATTCATTATCTGTGGATTCGCTAATAGCTCGACCTCATAGACTCAGCATAAGCCCATTTATACCTTATCAGCTTCATTTTTCATTTTTATGTTTATTATCTGTGCGGTTCGTCGTAATTAAGTGTTTTTTTGACACTTTTTTCGTGATTTTTTCTTCAATTAAAAAAAAACTATAGTATCATTTTTGAGCTTGACATTTATGGTCTTTATAGTTTATTTTCTCTTTTTAGTTTTAAATTAGGAAAAATGTGTTTGCAGAGATTGGAGCTTTTTTTTGCAAATTGTGAAAATTATGTTACCACCTTTGCATAATCATCGCTATTTTACTATCATTAGCGTCCAAATTGATTGGTACTCCGTTTTTTTTTTTTTTTTTTTTAGTTTTTATTATAACTTTAATACTCTTTGATAGATATGAGGTTTATTTAAAGTTTTTTTAGGGCTGTAATATCTATAATTTCGCTGATAATTTTTAGACTTTCAAATGCAACTTGGGCTAGTTGTCGCATTTTAAAAACCATCATACGTCGAATTATTTATAAATTTATGCATTTCGCTACATTCTTGAGTTACTTAGAGTTTTATATTAACCTGATCCTAATTCAGATCAAAATTTTTAGTTTTTTTTTCTTTGTTATCCACAGTTTTAAGAACAACAATTTTTGTAATATCTATTTCAAAACAAGGTTGAATTCCACCTAATTTTTCAATTATACTTTCGAATAATGTATATATGTCTCAATTAGATCTCGTGCTTTATATTCCTAGTTTAAAGGAAGTTTCTTCACCATTTCATGTCTTTTTTTCTATATGCTTTGTGCCTGAAATCATTTCGGCTAGTAATGTTGGGGTAAAGTTAAATTTTTGATAAAAGGGGGTTTCATTATTCTTATTAAAAACATTTCTGTGAACTTGTGGTTTTGTTGATACTGCCTCATCTCAGCTCTGGGGTAAAGAGGTAACTTGGATATTCTCTTTAATAGTAATAGAGTTTAATAACCTCTAGATTACCTGTAAAATTATAATAAATTTTGAGTTTTTTTGACTTAGTGATAATATAATTTAAATCGTTTTAATTTTTTTGTTTAAATACCGGGTCTTCGAAGTAAAGAGGGCCAAATACAGGGTTTTTCATTATATTTTGCAAAACGGTCTGATTATTTTGCAAAATTTCAAAACAATTTTGCAATAAAAATTTTTTCGCGTCTCAATTTTCAAAATTACGTAAGTAATTTCAAAACGATTTCACATAGCGTAATTTCAATTTTTCAAAGCCTCTCATTTGTGTGTGCAAAAGAAAAATTTGGGGCACTAAAAATATACATTAAAAAAAATTTTACAGTGCCATAAAAAATTGTAACTAAAAAAAAAGGTTACAAGTTATATATCATTTTTTATTTCTCTCTTAATTTCTATAAGTATTTCTCGATAAAACTATCGAACTTACACTAATTCTTTCCTTTTATTATTACTTATTTATACCATTTATCTATTTATACATAGCACTTCATTAAATTATGCTAATAAAACGATACATCAACTAAAGCTAAATAAAGCCGATTAATACAAGTCCATTATTCGAACCCGAAATATATTAACTGGTAAATGTACATAAATACACTTATATAATTATTCGATTGTAATTTAATTTATATAAAATGTATCAATTAAGAGTGTGAAGACTCATTAATCTTATAATTATAACACTATTACACTAAAATTCCATTAATAGGCTATTATTAATTTATTTTAAGTTATATATATTATCTCAAAGTATTATTTGCTTTTTATTATTTAATTTTAATAAAATTTTGAAATAAATTAACTATTTAAACATCACTGATATTAAATAAAGCATAGTATTTCGTATTAGATGAATTAAATAAAAAATATATATTATTGATCAATTATTTCTCTTCTTCCAGATAATATTAAGTATTTGTTCAAGTTTCTATAATATCCATTACAATATTATCTTGATATGATTTCAAATCCTTTATTTATTTTATCAAAAAGATCAGATTCATTTTCAGGTTTAGAATGTCTGACATAGTTTTTTACCTTTGAAAGCAAATTTTCTATAGGATTTAGAAAAGGTGAATACGAGAGTAAATATAACGATTTAAAGTTAGTAGTTTCAACAAATCCCTTTATGGTTTCTGTTTTATGGAATGCAACATTATCCATAACTAAAATCCCTCGTGTCATACCTTTGCAGTCGAGATCATTTATAAGATCCTTTATATAATCACAGAATGGATCTGACTTGTAGGCTACAATGCTCGGCTTAAAAAATTTATATCCGTTTTTATTTAATGTTCAACAATTCGATATATTTCTTGATTTTATCTTGTTTTCTACACAAACTGGATAAGTTCCTTTTTTTTGATCTCCCATATAAAGGCCTTAAAGAAACAGAAAATCCTACCTCATCAACAAAAAAAAAAAATTCTTCGCCATAAGTAGCTGTATAGTCGGTGTATGTTTTAGAATATTCTTCCCTGGCATTTAAAGTTTCTTCATCATTTCTTCTAATTGGCATAATTCTTATTCTACTTAAATTATAGAAAAATCTACTGCAACATTTATGTATTTTAGAAATTGATATCTCAATATCAAATTTTTTTTAACCATTTCTTTAATGTCAATCAATCTCATGTTACAGTCATCATCTAATAAGCGTATTATATAACTTTCAATTCCAATATTTACTTTTAAATTAATTGTTCCGCCTTTAGGCTTTGGCGCAATTCTCGATTCTGACTGATACTCTTTAATGATTTTATACACGGTATTTAATTTAATGCTCAGGTCTTCTGATATCTCATTTGCAGGTTTAGATTTAATATAGCAATGAATTAATTTTTCCCTATCTTCGGTACTTGTCGTTTTAATTTTCATTTTTTAAAAAAAAATTTTTTTTCAATATTTGAATTTAATATTTTTTGGATAATTTATCCAGGATGAAAAATCACGATTATATATGTTATATGCATAATTATCATTTGAAAAACAAAAAATTCGTTGAAATTTAATACAAAAAAAAACATAAAAACATAAAAACATACTGTTTAATTATTTTTCTTTGTAGATTTTTTTTCATTTATTTTTGAAACAATAAATAATAATTAATTTTTATTTTAAAATACTAAATTAAGACAAAGCGAAAATAATTTATTTATATCACGTATAAAATTAGCATAACTATTTATTTATTAAAAAAATTTAGATATTAAAGTATAAAATTATATAAAAAAAAGTATATAGAACGCGAGTATATAAGTGATGATTAAAAAAGTAAAGGGAAAGGTATCTAATTTAAATAAATAAAACGCGAAAAGTTATTTATTTTATAAAAAATGATATGTGACTTGCAACTTTTTTTTTATTTACAAAATTTTATGGTACTGTAAAACTTTTTTTAAAGTAGTTTTTTAGTGCACCCAATTTTTCTTTTGCACGCACAAATGAGCGGCTTTGCAATGTCGAATGAGAGCTTTGAAAAATTGAAATTACGCTATGTGAAATCGTTTTGAAATCACTTACGTAATTTTGAAAATTGAGACGCGAAAAAATTTTTATTGCAAAATTGTTTTGAAATTTTGCAAAATAGAATGTAAAACCCTGTAATAAATTTTTTGGTACAATTATTTAATAAAACAAACTTATAAATAATAAAATAATTATTCCGTATGGGATGATAAAAATAGATTAATTAAGTTTAATATTTAGCGCTAATAAAATAACAACATAGAGAAAATACTTTATCACGATGAATAATTTAATTATTTATTAATGAATTATCGACAATCTATGGAGATTTAACCCTTTCCTGGGTGGTAGACTATTTTTGATCTGCCAAATCTAGCCAACTTAGTACAAATAAAATACTAAAATTCCAAGGCTTTATGAATTATTGGTATATTTTAGATTAACAACAAATAATAAACTTGCTTATAAATCATGAACGAATCATGAAATTGACTTTTTTAAACAGTGTTGGATAGGAAAGGGTTAAAGATTGATTCTGTTTATAATTTTATGGACTATAAGTAAATTTATTAATAAGTTATAAAATGTGACAAACCAATGATTGTATGGCTTTCGGGGTTAAATTATTTATTCTTATCGAGTTAGCTAGATTCGGTTGAAAAAAAAAAAGCAATTGTTTCGTTTGTGAAAAAAGATAGTACACAGAGGTATTAGTGTTTAAATTCTGGGAAGAGAAAGAATGTTTCAAAAATTAGAAAGAAAGTAAGAAATAAGAAGCAATACCAGTAGCGGGTGCAATTGGATTTGGTTGGAGCTGATTGGCTATCTCTTATTCAGAGAGCCATCTTTTGGCTTGAAAAAATATATCGATTTAAATACGGGGAAATAGTATAACTCGGAAATTGAATAAAGTATTGGTTTGTTTTTGAGGGTTAAGAGTGTGTGATATTAGTTAATAAATCGCTAGCAAACCAATAAATAAAAACAAAACAGAAAAGCGCTAATCAGGAGCGTTTGGTCATGGAAGAGCTGCTAGTGATAAGTGTGGAGTAGCTACAGGTGTGGTAAATTTGTCAAAAAAGAAAGTAAGCTTCGAGCTAATAGGTAGGCCGGGAATTTGTTTAAACCTAGCTTATCAAAGCAAGCCAACGGCGTCAGGAGCGGGTTTTACCATAGACTAGCTATTTCAGATTTGTATTATAATACGGGAAATATATAATTAAGTCGATTTGGGGGAGGCTTGCAGCGACTTGGGATTTTCGAATCATCAAATGTGGAGTAATAAGAGGATGTTATGTTTGTTAACACTTTCCTGTCCAACGCTCTTTAAAAAAAAACCAAATTAATGGTTCGTTTATGGTTTATAATGAAACCTATTATCCGCCGATTAACTACAATATACCAATATCATTTAAAATCTCGGATTTAAGTTGTTATTATCGAATTCAGCTGGCTATACTATACAGATCAAAAATAGTCTACCGCGCGGGAAGGGAAAGTATCCCCTAGATAGCTATTTGGCTGATAGGAGCGCAGAGCTTACAGGCTTAGATCAACGAAAAAAAGCTGATGATTTAACTCCTTCACGTCCAGCACGCTTTAACCCTTTCCCGTTCAACACTCTTTTAAAAGATCAATTTCATGATTCGTTTACGATTTATAAACAAGTTTATTATTTGCTGTTATTATGTAATATACCAATATCGTTTAAAATCTCGGAATTAAAGTATTTTATTTGAATTCTGTTGGCTATATATTTGGGTCAAAAATAATCTACCGCTCGGGAAAGGGTTAAAAAAACGTAGTTAATGATTTGCTTATAAATCGTATACGAATCATTAAATTCGCTTATTTAAAGCACGTTAGATGGAAAAGGGATAAGAAAATGATGCCCAAAATAAAAAACAAAGCCTGAAGTGTTGGTGGATTCCCATTGGCACACATACTACTCCTTCTAGTCAATCCAATTGGGTGTCAGATATGCAGCTAAAAGTGCTCATGGAGACTGCAATGGTGATTGGGTTTGGTAGGAAGGGAAATATATGTGACAAATGATTATTGGCCAAATGTTGAGGCGAAGTGTTGATGAGTGGAGGGAATATAAATCAGCGGCTAATCAGATTTAAGCGAAACAAAAATAGAGGAGTAAATCAGGCTATTATATTTTATTTTTTTAGGACTGCGCTTATATGTGGATATAAATTCCTCCCTCCACTGTCATAAATTGTCTACATTTTAAGTCAGTTTACTATAGCCTTCCCTCTCTTCTTAATTAAAAAAGATACATCCTTTTTTCATACCATCTTATTATCAAACTCAACAACAGCTGCAACAGGGATTTTAGCTACCGGATCTTAAGTGAATAAGAAAATTAACTTCCTCTTCATACACACTACAAACACTCGCGCATAAAACACCTTCTCCCTCCAAATAAAAATAAATACATCAAAATGCCTCTACCAGCAAATATCAGAAAGAGATCTGAAAAATACAATGAAAATATTACAAAGAGAGGAAACGTCAAAGTATCTCTCGATCCAAAGAAAGAAGAAAAGCTATTAGCCGCTGCCGCCGAAAAAGCAAAGGCTAAGGCCGAAGCACGCGCACGTGCCGCTGGCAAATCTTTACCTGAAGAAGAAGACGAAGACCGCGAACAAGAGGAGCAAACCGAAGGCACTCCCCGCTTCGCTAAAAAGAGAACCTTCAACAAGCAGCAATACCGCCTTGTTTTGGGTATTGTTGTTCTCTTCCTTGTTTCCGTAATCTTCCAGCTATTCGCTCCTCTTATCACCGGCGGCGGAAAAGCCCCTACACGCAAAGTTACAAAGAAATCTGCTTTTAAAACCGCTACCCGTAAAGCTGCTAAACCAAAAGCTACCTCTGCCAAGGTCAAATTTACTCCAGTCACCTCCGCTGCATCAGACTCCTCATCCTCTATACTCAGTGAAAAAATCTAACCTCTCCCAACTACATAAATAATTATACATACTTGCACCTTGCAAAAAAAAGATTATAAAAATAAAAACTTCTTTAATACCACTTCATCACATCTACAATATAATTTATACAAATAAAATAAATATCTTTTAGAAAAATTCAATTTACTTGCACTAATTCGCTATTAAATCATACATAATAAACCAACATCTATAACCTAAGTTATATATCAGGCCAGTAATTATAATATTGTCTCACCAAGATTAATCGATAAATCCTCATAGACAGAATAATTAAAGGAGCTTTTTTTATAGATTTATTAAATTACTTAATAAATATTAAGATTAAAATGGATATTTGTTGGTATAATTATTTATAAAGTAAGGATAAAGTTATGCAAATTAAAGGTACTTGACTTTTGTTGGTACTTTTTTTTTTTTTTTTAAACCGATGCATTAGTTTGTGGCTTGAATTCTTGCGCATGCAAGTTCGTTATCGTCAGTATCAACAATAGATATAGACATGCCCAAAATACTTAGCGGATCACTAGCTCTTCCCTCATAGAATGTTATGCCGTTCATGTTTGAGTAGTTCATCACTGAAGCAAAAATAATGTTTCCATTAGCGTCAGGCTTAATAACCATATCTTTAGGAAGTCCAATAACTGTGTCCATTAGACAAAGCGCGGTAGTGTTCAGATCAGTTCCACAATCCGTATCTCCCAATGATCCGATGAATTTAGTGTATCTTCTGCTACCACCGTGCATTATGCTCGTTAGCATGAAAACGTCGAAGTATGGAAGAGAGGATTGACAAGTTCTTGCTTTTTTGTAGTATTGACCGTTTCCGTTAGGATTTGTTTGTCTTTTATTGTAAACGTTAGTATTACTATTATCGTTGTTGTTTACACTAGCTACTGAGGCAGCAGCGATATTCGGCGTTGGTTTAACGGTTGCTGTTGTTGTTGTTGGAGTAACTGTAGTTACCAACGGAGTCACTCTGACAGCTGGGTTTACTCCTAGATTGTTTATGTTGATACTTTTTGAACTGACTATATTAATATTGATTGAATTGTTTCCGTTGTTGCGGCTCCTGCTCGGATAATATGGTACGTTATTTTGGTTTTGCACATTGGAGTTATTATTTGTGAAACCGTTAGTATTGCCTGTATTTCGGTTGCTATTATATTGTGGGTATGTAAAGAATCCGTTGAACAAATCTAAGCGATATAGTTTAGTTGGATCAAGCCCAGATAAGTTGGCTTCGATTGTAATAGGAGTGAGTGGAGGAACTAGTCTCTTTTTAAATCTCTGTGCTTGTTGGGCAGTATTTTGGCCTGGCTGGTATTCATAGTTACCAAACTCGTTTGCATAGTTAGGCCCATTTACAATATTTACAATATTAGGTGCGTTTGAGCCAGCTGGTGGATATGCCTGGTTTGGAATTGCATTTATGTTACCAATCAGCGGTATGTTTGCCTGGTTGTAGTTACCTGGAACGTTGGTAATACCTGCTGCATTTGGAGGATTGGCTACGTTGGTAGTGCCTCCTGAATTATCGATTTTTGTAACATTAATTATGTTTGTTTGGGGCCTTGGTCTTCTCACATTTTGGTTGTATTCGTTACTTTGCTGGACATTTTGTTGCCAGTTCTGTGGTACATTCTGAGGCCTGCCTCGATGTCTGCTTTGTTGGTTGTTTTGCTGGTTGTTCTGTGGATTTACTTGCTGTTCACTTGGGATGTTCTTTAGAGTGAATTTAATTGTGCCTGTGACGCCTCCCTGATTTATAACAGCTACAGCTTGATTAGATGCTTGTATTTGGTATACAGACATGACCACCGCACAGTTTGCGAATGAGAAACCGATAAGTCCAGATATTTTCATTTTTTATCTTTTATAAGGACCAAGATGTGTTTAGTTTGAAGAGTATGAAAGAGTGGATATTGATTTTTTGATGTATAGGTTAAGATGTTGTTAAATCGTAAAAAAAAATAGATACTGATTCAGAAAAAGATAAGTTGAAAAGCGGATATTAATGAGGAAAATGATTTATATGGTATGCGTATAGAATATAGTTATTTAATTTTTTTTAAATAAAGAGTTAATTAAATAATATACTTGATTTTTTTTTTAATAGACGATAGCCTTTTTTATAAAGAACTATACATAAACGTAAACACTTTAAAGACTGGTGGTGTGATATTGTGGAAGAAAATAAAAGTTTAAGAAACTTTCGCTCCATTTATATGTTTTGATATCAATGGGAAAAGAAAAATTAATTTGAGGTTTAAAGTTAGCTGATAAATATTTTAGTCGTTATTAAGTTTATATTAATAATAATAATAATAAACCACTTCTACAGTGCATAAATCTTGCGCTATTGCAAATAACTAAAAAATTTACTATAAAGGGTATAATTTTAGATTTAAGGATTATTTTGGGTGCAGCTCATCAGATTCTCATTACATTATGAGCTATGCTTTAGTTAGATTCGCGAAATAAGACATTTCTACAAAAAATGCAAACAGAAATCACATTGTTTAATGATATTATCCATAAATGACATTGACTGTGTAAATATTACATATATTTAATTAAAAGAAACCAAATCAATTTATAAATACCACCACAGTACGTATAAAAAAAAGTATAGTAGAATACATACCGAGATAAGTAGATTATCAAAAAAAAAAAAAAATAGGAACGTGTACATTAAACCCATCAACTTTTTTTTTTCGCTATTGTTTGTATATTAGAGTTTTAATTATATTTTAATAGAGTATATTCTAACTGTTAGAAAAGAATAAAAAAGTGTGGTTTCCAGGAATTTTATTCGTTGGATATCGAGGATGATGGACAAATAGAACAATGAGACTTTTAAGAAAGAGTCATAAGGGTAGTTGGAGCGTTATCGAGGTGACACAGTGATGCGACGGATGATGAACGGTGATAGCGTGTTGATTAGATAATCATGAATTTTTTTTACTATCTAATGAAAAAAAAAAAGTACATTTTAAATCCTCTTTTATATGTAGAGAATGTGTATAAATTGCTATTTTACTTGAGTTACGAGAGAAGTGGTGTGTATAACAGATACGAGGGGGGGGGGGGGTTGAAAGTTGTTGGCTAATAATATGTAATAGAGCGGCAATGAATTTTTATCTAGCATTTTGTAAGGTAGAGCAAACAAAATGTAGGCAAAAAATTAATAAAATTTAATTATTTTTTTGGAAATCGTATTGTTGTAATTTTGTAAATATCAGCAATATTAGAGATGAAAAGTGATTGTTAGCTAAAATAAAAAATTAAAAAAAATAGGCGTGCAAATAAGTTAGGCAGATTCATCATGGAAAGAAATATGAGAGGTGGAGGAGTGAGGGGACTATGATCAACGGGTTAAATCTCTTCAGATCTGTTCAAGGCCTATTGTTCGAATATAATAAGATTGACTTTATATATATATATATCTGTAGAGCATCAATTTTCTTGAAACTGGTTTATTAGGGTCTTTCTTGGTCTATACTCCTATTTTTATAAATCTATTTATTTTTTTTTGTAGAGGGCAATTTCTAAATTTCTGGCTGCTACTATGCATACATCCTCCTGGATACGAGATTCAGCGGCTTTTTTTTACTTGATTCAAATACGTGTATGTGGATTTTCTGTAGATTAGATACAGTTTCAACTACGATTCGAGTAGTTGGCGTAGCGTTTTATAGTATCCAAGACTCGAGTCTTGTTTTATCCATACAAACACCCAAGAGTATAGCAATACATTTGAAACCAATAAGGTTAAAGTGCTAGTACCCTGTTTTAAAAATCGCACATTGCCTTGAAGGTTATCATTAAAAAAACCCACATTCACAGAAACCGAAAGGAAAAAACAACCTTTGATTCTATACTTTGGCAACTTTTTTTGCGGGGATAATAAACTGTTTGCTGAGATGCCAAGATATGGATCATACACTGAATTAGACGCGCAAACAAAAAGCTCGCATTGTTTAAAGTACCTGAAAAGTAAGATTTTAAATTAGAATTTTGGGGAGGCAAAAATGGCACTAAATGTAAGATATTAGAGGTTTACTTTTTTATGGCTTTTATCATCTCTTTGAAGTCTTTCAAGTGGAAATAATTTCAAGAAAATTACAGCTGTAAAAAATATAACGTTTTTTTGTGGGTTTTAACCAATAGCTGAACTCTTTACCACTAAATTATCAGTAGCTACGCATTTCTGGCAAATCAGTGCAGAGCGTGAAGATTATTTCAAAAAAAAAAAATTTAATACTTAATTGAATTACACTTTATTAATCGATTTATTATATCTAATAATTACGAGCTTTTAAACTTTGAGAAAAAACAAGCTGTCAAACCAAAAGAAAAAATCATTCAAGAAAGAAAGAAAGAAAGGTAAATACTAACAAAAATGTCTTCACAGCAACAAACGACGCGTGGTTCAGAGCAACCGAAAAAAACGCAGAATTTCGAAAACGTATTTACGAACGATGGATCTTTTATGGAAAGGTTCCGCAAAGTAAACGCTCCAAAGAGCGGCGCGGACAGCAAAGCGGAGATGTCTCTTGCAAGACGGATAGAGTTTGAGCAAGTGCTCAAAAACAGGAGAAGACCAAACTTGCTTCACCAGAATGGGATAACAAAATTTGGCAGTGTTTTGATCCATGAAGCTGGGATTGATGCTGAGGGTGCCGACGACAAAGGCAAGAGTTACGCAGATCAGAGTAAGGGCACGGCATACTCTAAACAGCTAAGAGAGTACGCGTCGCAACTGTCAACTGACGATGCCGACAGAAACAGGCCGCTTGTTAAATAAAAATGATACCTTAATCGCACAACCCCCCCCCCTTTCGTTATTGGCCTCGGCAATAAAATCTTTCCTTTTAAATTCTGTACATTTCAAAGTTTAATTTTTTTTTTTATTAAAGTATAGAAATGAAAAAGTTATATAGTAATTGTAATAATAATAAATGCTGTGAAAACAATAGTGATTCAATTATTTTTGAAAGTTAAAGAAGAATCCTTCTGTGGCAATAAATAAGCTAGATTTGTCGGATCCTGAACCGCAGCTGACTTCGTAGTGTCCACTGATCGGATGGCCATAGCCTTTATTTGTTAGAACTTGTAGATACTTGTTGGTTTCTTTGTGCTTGAGCTTAATAGGCGTTTCACGCATCCAGAAGCCATCGGCGACTTTGTTGGTGTTTTCTGGGTTAATGCACTCTAGAACCCAATCGTCTCCTGAATCCTGGCCACCAAACCCAGAAACTTCCTGGCTTCCGCTGAGTGGGGAGTTGTAGTTCTTGTGCGAATGCAAAAAGTGGTCGTCGTCAGAAGACTTCAGCCTAATTGTACTACCACATTGAACGCTCATACCGCGTTCTGCAACTTCGTTTTTGGGCGGCATGACTACAAAGTAGGTGTTGGAAAATCCAAAATCCTTTGAGCCAGTTATCGCCTTCTGCTTGCTCCCTGTGCTATAATGCACGCCTGATAAACAAAGCCTGACACTGTTTTCGACATCGGACAATTTGATGTTGCTACCATAAGTTACCTTCTCCCAACCCTGATCGATCTTGTACCCTGTTCCAGGAAATTTTGGGTCTGAGCTTTTAAACCAGCAATTAACAGCTTGGAGGTTCCCAAGAACTGCAATGACACCCATCACAGTAAAGCTAACACTGATGTTCACCATTTTTCGCTTATATTAACTTTTGTTATCTAAATCTTTAGAAGTAGCAGGAAATTATTATTATATTTACTAATGGTATGGATGGGTTGCAACAGAATTTAGTAAATTATACTAATTTTTGGTTATTTACTCTATGAAGATATTATTACATTCATAAGTATTAAATCAAGTGCTGTTACCTTTAAATCGGATTCGTGGACACTTTTTTGACTTTCGAAACTGTAATAGTCTGCAAAGAAAAAAAATGAGGAAAAATTTGTAAAGATTTGGTTCACAAGCGCTTAAAATTGAGATATAAAAAATAACTCAGTATCAGTCAAGAAAAGTAAAGCGGATATGAGCGTACTCAGAAAATTAATTTGTCGCTCGTAAGCAAGTATTTTTATGCACAAAGTCTTTAAATCAAGCCAAAATTTCACACTATTCTTCATTCAGCAAAAATCCTGGGCATAATAACATCCCTTCGCCCCACTTTTTCAAGCCCATTCCCGCATATTTGGCCCCATTTTTTTATTACCCCCAAAAACTCTACGGAATTGAAAACAATATACTTTTCTGCTTTACTGCCTTTATTTGCTAATAATCCATTTCGATCTCAATCTAATCCACAATTTTCGCTTTATTATATTTCCTATTTGCTGCCTCTTTATAAACTCTGCGTTTATATTTATAATATCGGTTACATTTTATCTTATTGGCTGATTTTCAAGACATGCTAGAAAACACTCCTCTTACCATTGGCTTATTCTTTGGCTTATGTCTAACTCATCTTCAGCTATTTTTATGTCTATAGCCAATGGTCGTCTCCCAACACTTACATCTCCATAAAATCTCTAAATATAACCCGCTGCATAAAAAAAAAAGACCATACTTTTTCTTATTAGAGTAGCTAGTCCTTTCTTTAAGGAACCATTTGCCTAAAATATCACTCATTTCAGTGCGAGTAGCTTGTCATTATTGCCCTACCAACGCTTTGTTACTGTTTAAACATTGATCCTGCCAACATCATCAACAGGATTATAAAATTTATCTTAATACACTGATGAAATAAAAATCAATCTATTTTATATTTTATATTTTATATTTTATATTTTATATTTTATATTTTATATATTTTATATTTTATATTTTATATTTTATATTTTATATTTTATATTTTATATTTTATATTTTATATTTTATATTTTATATTTTATATTTTATATTTTATATTTTATATTTTATATTTTATATTTTATATTTTATATTTTATATTTTATATTTTATATTTTATATTTTATATTTTATATTTTATATTTTATATTTTATATTTTATATTTTATATTTTATA